>JAQFZC010002886.1:0-20933 GCA_034695205.1 Dicyrtoma fusca
CATTTAGGTACAGAATTTATAGTAAAAGTACGAGCGAAATTTAGCACGTCTACACCCACCAAGCACACTAGTGAACTGTTGTTGCGAGTGCACTGTAATACCTAAACTAAATTAAATTCTTCTGTATTTGTCAATAGCATTACCGTGTCCAGAAAAATAAAGTTAAAAGAGAACAACATGTTGCTTGCTCGATTCTTGTGTATACTTACTATTTACTAGCAAGTACATATATTCTATTTATTCGACTTTAAGCCACTTTAAGCCAGTTAAAGCCGCTTTGGACAACTTTAAGGCGGTTTAAACAGTTAAAAGACACTGTTTAGGTCTTTTGCCTAAATAAGTGGCTTTTATTGCAGCCTGTAATAAATATACAAGCTGCATCTTGCATCCGGCTGTTTACCAGATCACTAAATAACTTGCACCGTACTTTTTCTTAGATTAAATAATTTCTCAACTACTGACCATAACATTATCGATGTAAGATAAACGAAAACACAAAATGATTAGTTTGGGCGACTTGCTGTCGACTGAATTAAAATCCAATGAACTCCTGCTTTATTTTACTGTGCATTCGGATACAGTTTATTAGTGCTGTTCTTCATACACAGTTTGGACTCCATCCCCATTGCCACTTGTACTGGTAGTGGATAGCAACTGACCGAACATACGTACAATAATCAAGGGTGTACAAAAGCAGAGAACGAAAAGCATTAAACGAAAGCAGTTTTTTCGTAGTACTATCCACGAAATTTATATTAATTTTTGTAAGTTTTCAATTACATAAAACGGCTTTTATTATTTTATTTAATATTCAATTTATTGAATCATTGAATTGTTAAAATAATAAAAATATTAATACTGATAATACAAAAGCCAGTAGCTAACCTTTTCACGACTATTTGTATTAGGAGTCTCGTCACTGTTAGAAACCTTACGTTTTATGTTTTAAAATTCTAAACAAAACTTCGATCTTCTCTGATTTAATTCTGCCATACATTAATGAATTTGTTGGCATTTCTGCAACAGACCGATCCAGATGAAGAAACAGCTTTTACTTGCTTTGCTACTGGAGCTTCTTTTAGCCCATTTGACTTCCACTGTGTCCGGTAATGGAACCTCACCTTTACTACCAGTAAGCTCGCAGAAACGAAGCTCGTATGGAGAAGCGTGTAGCAGATTGACAAAATGCGATCGAGGTGCCTGGCTCAAGTGTCACAATGGCACCTGCCAATGCTCCAAGCCCGAAGAAATGACCTACGACGAGCAAACCGAGAAATGTGTGACACAAATCGGGGAAAGGTGTCGAGTAGCCCTTCAGCAAAGCCCAGATGATGACGACAGCTTTATTTTTGAAGTCACTCCCTGTATTTCAAATGCGAATTGCAGTTTGGAGGGGATCTGTGCCTGCAATAGCAACTTCTATGAAAATTCGAATGGGTCATGTTCGACAGCACTTGGATATCTGGAGCCTTGCATCGCAGGTGGCGACGTTCAATGCTCAACATACCACGGACTGAACTGTCAAGCTGGCAGGTGTGCATGTGAGGAAAACAAATCCGTGTTTTATCACGTAACTAATCCCGCTCATCAAGATGAAAACGACCGTTCTATGGAACCACAGTGCGTGGGCCTACCGAAAAATCCTTGCATTAATTCTAAATGCGTTCAAAATGCAGAATGCCTAGGGAATATATGTACGTGCAAAACGGGGTTCTATCCGGAATTGAATGGAACCTGTGTTCCACAATTTGAACCGAAGAGCCCCTGTACCCGAGATGGACAATGCTTACATAAAGGCGGTCAACCCTTCGGATGCATTGGGGGTGTTTGTGACTGCAGTCTTCCCGATTCCATTTTTGCAGCATCAGAAATATCCACGCACAGCCGAGATGATTGGAGATTCAGGGAGTTTCGTGGGTTTTCGAGAGGTACGCATAGTATTCGTTGTGTTGGTTTGGTTGATACGAAATGCATCGATCGCCGCTGTGCTCGCAATGCATACTGCTCATACAACTCAATGCTTGTAGAAAACTATTTCGATGCTGATGGAAATCCCATGAATCTCACTGACGAAGAAAAACACACTGGAACTTGCAAATGCATATCCGGATCCTGGAAAACTAAGTATAGAACTTGTGGGACCTCGTATAATTCCAATTGCGAAAGATCTCGGGATTGCGGAGACGGACTCATTTGCAAAAGTGGAAGCTGCCTTTGTCCTTACGAGTATATTCAGTACTATCACTCGTCTGTGCAGTCATGCATTAGCAGAATCGGTGGACCCTGCGGGAGAAGTGTGAATGCCACGTGTTCAATAAATGCAGAATGCAGGGGAATAGAACTGAAAGAAGTTTCTGAAGAAATTGATGTTGGTCACTGCGTCTGTAAAAGCGGATACATTGAATATGAACCCGGAAACTATGACAACAACTGCGTCAAGGGATACGGAACACCCTGCACCGCTACTGGAGATTGTGATCAGGTGGCATTATTGGAATGCATTGATGGTAGATGTGGATGCAAAACATTCTCAGAGTACGACGGAAATCTTCGAAAATGTTTGGGACTAGTAGGAAGCAAGTGCGATGCCGAGGAATTATACCCGTGTACAAATAACTCACACTGCAGGGATCCTCGGAATAAACGATTTACTAGAGGCAGCTGTACGTGCAATGAAGGCTTCCGAGAAACTCGGAATTTTACGTGCGATGCCATTGCAACAAAAATAGTTAAACTAAAAACTAAAATAGATTTGTAAATGCAAAATTTAGACTACCGTAAATGATTTAATAGTACGCCTGAGCATTAATTCATTCAGACTCTCGGACCCCCACGTACAATTGGAGACCCGCGTAGGAATAGAGACTCGCGCATTATCCAAACCATTATTAAACTGCTCTGAATTGAGTTATCCAAAAGCAGGTTAAATAAAACAATTGTAACACTTTTAAGTATGCTAATTGTATGTCTCACTTAATTTAAGCTATTCAATCGCCAAAAAGTTAGTTGCACACTAATTTGTACGTTGACTTAAACACTAAAAATGCCTCCGCTGACCAGAGTACTCTTAGAGACCGCGTACAATTAGAGACCCGCGCCTTAATAGTGACCCGCGTAGTAATAGATCATTTACTGTACTTTCCTATTTGAAACTAAATAAAAATAAAATACGCTGCGGTTTTTAGTAAAGTTATGAAATGAAATAGGTACCTATGTACGCATAGATAACTGTTCGTGGAAACACTGTTTGGTGTTTTCCCATTGCTATTTAATTCTTATTACTTTAATTCCGCATCGTCAGCTGAACATAGCTATAATTTATACCCTTCCAAAGTTCCAAGCTTAAGTAATACACATGATTGCGTGCCTGTTACTGTAAGCACACCATCTTTAATGTATATGTAGGTAACTGATTATAGAAAATAAAAAAAACGCCAATAAATTACAAATTACATGTACCAAAATACATTTAATGGATTTTTACTTAAATAAAGTAGTGCTACACATTCCCAACTACTTGCTTTTATCTTATGAACCCAGAATAAAGTACCTGGGTACCTTTTAGCACAAAATTTGCTTGTGGGGGCTAAGTGTGACCTTTGCAAGATTGTGACATGAAGGGGAACTGTACGTGTAATCCTGGCTTCCAGGAAAGTAGCTGCTTGAGATGTGATATTATTACGGCTGTCGAGGAAATAAATGAACTCTGACCAGTGAATGAGATAATAGCGGTACAGGCTGTAGACATACGCGTATATATTTAAATAATTTTAGTGCATTCCACTTGAAGTACTGGCGTATATAGTGACACATTGATTTATGATGTTGATGAAGTACCTACTTATTATTATAAAGTACGTTTGAAGTTGACTATTTATGATTGGAGATTCACATTCATATCTGTATCTCTACTACGACTATTTTATACATAAAACCTATGCATCCTGCATCCGGTCGTTTTCCATCAATAAATAACTTCCACCGTACTTTTTCTTATATTACATAATTTCTCAACTATTGACCATTAACTTATCGATCTAAGATAAAGAAAAACACAAAATGATTAATTTGGGCGACTTGCTGTCGACTGAATTAAAATCTAATGAACTCCTACTTTTTTTTTTACTGATGCACTGTGATACAGTTTATTAGTGTTGTTCTTCATACAGAGTTGGGTTCCCCGTGTACTGCTAGTGAACAGCAAAGGACCAGGCATACGTTCAACAATTAATGGTGTATACAGAAGAGAACTAAAAGCATTAAACAGAAAATTTTTTTTCTGGGTACTGCCCACCACATTCAACATTAATACGTGTAAGTTTTTAATTACTTAAAACGGTCTTTATTATTTTATTTAAGATTGAATAGATGCCATTCAAAATGGTTTGTTTGAATGAATTGTTAAAACACTAATACTTTACAACTATTTATTAAAGGTGATTCGAGCATGGAGAAACGACTATCCCTGATTTTCATCTCTCTGGTCGTGACGAGCATCTCTCTGTCTCTCGTCACAGCCAATGCATTTACAAAGGGGATGGTGAATAGAAAAAGAAGCGGCTACGGCGAGAATTGCAGTTTCTCTGTCAAATGTGACCGGGCTGCCTGGCTGAGCTGTCAAGATGGGATTTGTGACTGCTTCCAGCCGGACAAAATGTTCTACAGCGATGCAGATAGAAAATGTGTGTCCAGAACTGGCGAAAGGTGTCGCTTCGCAATCACCCAGGAGGGCGATGATACTGTCATCTATGACGTCATGGGTTGCGATGCCAATGCAAATTGTAATGTGGAAGGCATTTGCGTTTGTAACGATGGATTTTACGAAAATAGTAATGGGACTTGCACTGCAACGCTGGGCTATCTTCAACCTTGCAGTTCCAATGCCATGTGCACCACCTTCCAGGGCCTTTACTGCCAAGATGGCGAGTGTAAATGCAATGAGTCCATAGCCCTGTACTCGAACAGTACTTTGCAATGCTTGGGACTAGCTCAACAGCCATGCATCAATTTACAGTGCACCCAAAATGCCATCTGCTCCTTAGAAAATAACACGTGCAATTGCCAAAACAATTTTCACCCTAATTCAGAGGGTCTTTGTGTGCCCAAAATTCAACCTTTAGGAAATTGCTCCGATGATAGTCAATGCTATCAAATTCCTGGTCAGCAATATATTTGTTTAGATGGGCTTTGCAACTGTAATTCCACTACCTCCATGTATGCGACCGAAAGAATTTCAAGATTCTCCGGAAATCGTTATAATCATGAATTTCACGATTTTGAAGGCCCTGAATTAAACCAGTGTGTTGGCTTAGTTGACTTTCCATGTGTTAATCGTCTCTGTGCTCATAATGCCTTTTGTTCATACAACGTCTACTTTGCCCCTCCACCTCCAACAGCTGCATCACCCCAGTTTTACAATGATGGTTGGAATGATCCTTGGCAGCAACAAACTAGACGAAGACAAGTCACAGTAATAACGGCAGCTACTACCACAGTAACCTCACCAATGTTAGATTGGCCGGGAAATTGCAAGTGCAGGGACGGTTTCGTAAAATCAAGATCTGGTGCATGCGCACGTCCACACAATTCCGTATGCTCCCTCACAACAGACTGCATTGATGGCCTTATTTGCAAAAATTCGAAATGCCATTGCCCGTTCAATACTCAGTGGGGCTCGTATTCAGCCGAGACCGGCTCTGCCATCTGTACGAGCGTGATTGGAGGCCCATGTCGTAATAATTCGAGCCTTGGATGCGGCCGTAATGCTGAATGCAAATTGTTTGGCCAAAAGGACCAGAAACTGGATCATTCTAGAGCTGGTCATTGTGCTTGTCAAGATGGTTTTGTTGAAGATGGTATTGGGGGATGTATAGCAGGACATGGGACAGCCTGTCGTTCCAAAGCGGACTGTGACCCAGTTGCCACACTGGAATGTATTGACCAGAAGTGTGACTGCCCAGGGTTTTCAGAATACAACAAAGGCTCAAGAAAGTGCGTGGGGCTTGTAGGGGCCAAGTGTGACGCAAGTGTAGAAGAGAGTATGTGCACTGCAAACGCGCATTGTAACGAAACGGAGGCCGAAGCACAGTATAAAGAACTCCTTGGAAGCTGCACTTGTGATGAAGGTTACGAGGAAAGTCAAAAATACACGTGTCAGCTGATTTCTAATAGTCCTGAAATGCTCCAATTTATTTTATTATAATTATATACATACATATCGTTGTTGTTGAAACTTATAGTTTGTGTGGTCGTGGTACATCCAGTCAGTAGTTGAAACTGTAATTACTTGAAACTTGAATCATAATCTTCTCTTAAAAAATTTTGTCGATTTCGAGAAAAATAAATATGTATGACTGTTGCAAAATAAAGCATATTATAAAAAAAGCATTTCTATATTTGGAGTAAAGTTCTTGTTGTAGACTTTAATTTCTATTTCGAATATCTAGTATTATACATACTAGTCGAGAACTACGTGTAGGTAAGAAATATCTGTTATGTTGGAACTTACATATGATCTTAGTTAAATAATTTCTGCTGCATGTGCATATTTCGATGTCAATCGCAAAGATGTGGAGAAGTCGAATCTGCATACAACAAGAATGAAGGAAACGTTCAGAAAACGAATGAATAAATAGCTAGCTTGCAGTTTCATATCTCAATTTCATATCAGAAGTGGTTATTGCTTTAATATTATAATTTGATATTATGAGCTAGTAAAAATAAAAAAAAGTCCAAACTCATCCGACAGCAAAAACTCAGTCATTAAAGTAAGAGCCTTCAAAGCACATAGCTTTATTCAAAATCACGATACATATCATCAGTCTGCTGACACATACGAAATACGGAGACTGTATTTCTTTAAAAATCTGTACACACTTAATCGTTCAGTTCTGTTCTGAATTTCTACTTTATTCAACAGCCACTGCAACACCAAAGTAACAGCTTCCCCAAGCTATTCACTCCAGAACAAGCGCCATTTAATCTGCAGTCCGTACTTTTTTTTATTCTCCTCTGCTAACCTTACATCGAAATTGATTTGGTAGTTCATCAAAACTAATTCTTGGCGCTTTTGGATTTTTCCACGTATTGTTAAACCGTAAGTTAAGCTTATACAGATTTTTGTTATTTTGTTTAACAGCCAAGAGGTTACTTCTTACATGTGACCACTTTCCCGATAGATTTTTGATAGAAGGCATAATATGTTAGCACAAATTACTATTTTAACTATTTTTGATTTTACCTATACACGCAGCAGCTGTAAATCAGTTTTTATATAATATGACAAGAAGGCTTCGCCTTCTTGGTTTGCTAGGCAGATCAGTCGTTCTCAGAAAATCTCTTACTAGAGACTAATTTTCAAACCAATTACCCTATAAATACATAATTATTCTTCCCAACGCGCAACGGCTGATTGTATCAAAAAAACACGCAGATGATTTTACCAAATTTTGTAATTAAAATGGTGGTTTATCACAAATAAGTCTTTATCACAACCACAATTAGGGCTACCTACCCTAGTTCCAAGACTTAACAATAATTAAAAAAGTAAAGCTTCGCCCACTTGGTTAGCTAGGACGGTATCTTCTTCACCAAAGATATCAGGATCTATTTTTCGAGCTTCAATTAAATATCTTCGGTAGAACATATCATCGAGGCCACTAAGTTGGCGAAGCCAACTTGGTTAGCCGAGATGATATGTTCTACCGAAGATATTTAATTAAACCTCTACTGTACTTAGAAAGTACAGTAGAGGTAGTAGAGTAGAGCAGTAGTGTATTTTACTGTTTATTAAACAGTAAAATTTGCAAAAGTGGGGTTTCGCCCCACTTGGTGTTCAATTTTTTTCGTTGCCGAAAAGTTTAAAATAAAAAACGTGCATGACACGCACGTCTGGCAGGGACGTGTGATATACCATTTTAAAGCCAATTGCATGGTTAATATGAAATATACGGACTCGGAGGTCAGTATTGAAGTTTGATCTGATTTTAACCCATGAAAAGTTATTTTGTTCACTTTTTTCCCGTTTTTTCAAAATATTTCAAAATTTGATCACCCAATTTCAAAATTAATTTCAGATCTATCATCTACTTGTCATTTCCGTTCCAATGATGTATGACACGGTTGTATTGGTCAAATATTAAGAAAAATTGTTTCTTCCCTGTTATTATACCTACTACTTGTAATACTTGTAACAATGTGTGATTTTATTAATTTATTAAAAATTAATTTTATGACTTTATAATGAAAAACTTGTCATTACAGGGGAGCCACATATACATCGCCATGGAAAAATATTTCTTGGTTTCGATGCTACTAGTCTTTACTAGCACATTTCTCCTTGAAGTTAATGGCTGGTGGGAGTTCCAAGACGCAGAGAGTACAAGGGTCGGTCATGGTGAATCTTGTAGCAATTCAATCAAATGCAACCAAGGCACCTGGCTAAGCTGTCAGAATAAAATCTGCAAGTGCGCCCAGCCAGAGAAAATGATGTACAACAAGCAAACTAGAAAATGTGTCTCAAAAACAGGCGAAAGATGTCGATTTGCTATTTTTGAAGGGGACGATGACCGCATCATTTATGAAGTCATGGGATGTGACATCAATGCAAGTTGTACTGGAGATGGTATTTGCACTTGCAACGAGCGATTCTACGAGAACAGCAACGGAACTTGTATTCAAAATCTTGGTCATCGTGAGCCCTGTAGGTTCGACGAAATGTGCTCAATTTTTCAAGGCCTTCAATGCGACGATGGTGAATGCAAGTGTGACAAGTTCGCAGCGACGTACTCGGACAGTCCGCATCTTCGTGGTGGCCCTCAGTGTGTTGGCTTAGCCGAAAAACCTTGCATCAATTCTCAGTGTGTAGAAGATGCTAATTGCGACCTGAACAATAATAATTGCGTTTGCCAACCCAACTTCTATCCTAATTCTGAGGGCAGGTGCCTCCCAAAAGTTGAGTATTTCGGAAATTGCACCCAAGATAATCAATGCTTCCAAGCACCTGGCCAGCACTACGTCTGCCTTAACGGTGTATGCAATTGCAATCCAAATATTTCTACGTTTGCCACAGTAAGGGCTCTAACTCCCTCTGGAGGGTGTTCCGAATTCGTTGGCTTTGATGGCCCTGAGCTTAGCCAATGTGTTGGCTTAGCTGGCCTTAGTTGTATTGACCGCCTCTGCGTGCAAAATGCATTTTGTTCATTTTCGGAGAAGCATGAAACTTATATTTTACGCCAAAGAAAAGCTCATCCATCAAAACGAAGTCTAGGCCAATGGTTTGACGTTTCCGACGAAGAAGAATCTCCAGACCCTTCAATTACTAAAAGGAATCCTGGTGTTTGCAGATGCATGCCCGGTTTTACCAAATCAAAATCCGGCGCATGCTCCGTTCCAGTTAATTCCGAATGCGCCTCCCCGTCTGATTGCATCGATGGTCTCATCTGCAGAAGTTCCCGATGTCAGTGTCGTTACAAAACTCAAATCTACGATTCGTCAACGAACACATGTGTGAGTAAAGTTGGTGGTCCATGCGGTCAAAATTCTACCTTTTCCTGTGGCCAATATGCAGAATGCAAGCCCATAGATCCGTTGAAGAATGGAGTTGGCCATTGCGTGTGTTTAAATGGTTTCAATGAAAATAACGCTGGACACTGCATTACTGGACATCAAACTGCATGCAGATCTACGGCAGAGTGTGACACATTCGCCCAGCTAGAATGCATCGACAACATATGCGACTGTGCTGGGTTCGCAGAATACAAGGAGGAACTGGGGAAATGCGTTGGGCTTGTGGGGGCCAAGTGTGACCCTAGCAAGAAGAATGAGTGTACTGAAAACTCGCATTGTACACTTACTGAAACTAAATCATTGCATAAATTGCTCCTTGGTAGCTGCTCTTGTGACAAAGGGTACAAAGAGAGTCAAAACTACACTTGTCAGGTGATTTAAGGCTGTGCTTTGTAATTTGTATCTGAAGGTAATATGTTATGTCCATTCAGAAATAAATAAAAACACATGTGATGCTCACACGAAATAATTTGATTTCCATTTTACACTTTCTTTTTCACAATTTGGTTTTTGTCTTTTTATAGCTACGTGTTTCGAACATTCATAAAACGAAGAGTAAATAAACCTAATCTAAAGTACCTATATTTTTACACAATAAATAAAAGCATGCAGTGTGGATTTAAATGCTGATGGCTTTGCTTCTTAAAAATTATCTTTGCCCTTCCCACAGATCGGACCGGAAAGTCAGACGGGGCTGGCACCATGTCGGTTGTATCTCCCACCTAAAATAAATGTAGAGAAAGTAGGTACCTACATACTTACATATAAGGACAGGTGGTATTTCTATTGACGATGAAGGCTTACTTGTATAACAAGAATCATTCAGGTAACCACGTGCAGTTCTAGATGGCAATAGAGGAGTCAGAAGCCCGGGTTATCGGCGCGGAAGCGAATGATCGTATAGCCGCCATCTGGAGTAGTGACGGTGTCTTTGATAGGGGCGTTCACTCGAGTCCGGTTTATTTTCCCCAGTAAAATTAAGAATTTGAATGAATTAAAATTGTTAGAGCTTCACTATTGAATTGTTTTGTATTTGCCTGAATGAAAAATGAAGACGATGCCGATGCGATTGTGATGTGTTTTATGTACCTGCTCGTCCAGTAGTTTAACACATTCGGGGGTAATGCGTGAACCGTTGACTCTGCTCATGGCCACCACTTAGAAGGAGTAACCGTGCATGTGCATTGGACGGTTCGCATTGAATTGAGCTACTCTGAAAAGAAATAAAAAATATTCTTTGTAATTCATCAGTACGAATAAACTTTCGAGTCCCTCGGCTTACAAACGTGCCTTCTGGCGCGATTCAAAAGCTCCTAATTCATATAATGTCATTTTCATGAAGTCTCAACAGCTGACTATTTATTAATTTGTGAACCAAAACTATAAAATAAAAAGAAGCTTCACACATTTTGAAAAAGTTAGCTAAAGTGACACTCCAAACGTTTTGAAAAAGAGCAAAAGTGGTACTTGTAGACTTTTTCAAGAACATTAAAAAACTGTTGTTTAAACCTTTCAAAAATAGGTAAATCATTGGAGTATTTGAAACTTTTCAAAATGCAAAAGACTGGTATTATTTGCCTTTTTTAAAATTAGTAGAACGAGTATTTTTACATTTTTTAAAAGTAGTCAAACAGGTAGGTAGTATAAGTCTAACTAGGATTAGACTGTTATTTGGGAGTAGTGTATATAAGCTCTCAGAAGTTGGGTGACATGAGACTTGAAGAAATGAAATGAGAAATGTAGACTTTTGTGCAGAGAGAGAAAGTAAGTTGAAAGAGTTTATTCGGATAATTTTGGAGAAGTATTTAGTCGTGAAAGTGAAAAAGAAAGTCCGTAGAGATTTCTACCAGTCAGTCACGAGGCCAGACTGACCCGGAGAGAGACTGTGGTACAAGACCAAGGTTGAGAGTGGGTGCGGAGTGGAATGAGTTCTGGAGAGGTTCTTGGCTCTTTTATACGGAGACATTGTCAATAAGTTCACACATAGTTAGTAGATGTTTGGAAAAGCCGGGCAATTAAGTTTTGCGATGGGCAAAACCCGAATTACGGATTCAGGGAATCCCGTAATATGTACAAGGTAGAAAGTACATTGATTAAAATACACAAGAGAAAGCATAGAGAAATACTAATAGAGAAAGGTCATAATACATAAGGGAAACCATGTAAGTTTTCTACATGATTATGCGTTCAGTCACATATGGTCGCTTTAGAACGTGACCAGTAAATACAATGTGGTTGAGTTGGGGGATAAAAAGCTCTGCGGATAGTGCGTGTAGATACCAAGTCACTATAGAAACGCATGTCCTTGATGGCGTCAAGGTCCCAGTGGACGTAGAACTGAAGGTCAGCCTTGTCCTGTTGGATAACTTCTGGGTCAGGGTCACTTGCACTTCTAAGGTGGGCCACCGTCAGGGACTCTCCAGTCACTCCAGGGACAGTGTTTACCGGATATCAAAATCAAATGCATTTCTTTTGAATCTGTTTCTGTTGAACCTGGCGAAAAGGTTTGCTGGTCCAGTCTAGCCACACGTTTTTGAAAACCTGGTCAAGTGTACATCTGCTACTGTACCTGTACTCAAAATTTTGCAAGAACAATTTTACTGTTTATTCAAGGAAACAAGTTTACAATTCTCTACTATGAATGCCATGGTCCGTGTAAATACAACAACGGTTCGATCTTGTAGAATATGAGCATAAGTAACTATGTATGCAAACATAAGAGCTATATAACATTCTATTAGCTGGTTACGCAAGTTATTCAAAGCATTCAAAATCTTCTTAAAGTTGACCCAAATCACCTCGAGAGTGAAATACACAGTAGAGATTCCAAGTCCACAGAAAAGTAGGATGAAAACAAAGGCAATTTCGGTGTCGCCGAATAAAATAGCTCGTGTGTCAGATTGATGTGTGATTGACTTGCAGCTTTGTTTAGGAAATTCTCTGTAGAGAATATTGTGCAAACCCACACGCGACCAACTCTTCCATAGCCAAAATAATCCTGAGCTGAAAAGTGTTTTCATTCGTTTTGGAATTATTTGAAAAACATCATCGTCCCATTCTGTAATGAAGTCCATTCGCCTGAAACGATATGAATTGTCCTCTAACTTCTCATTTGACAGCCATCGCATCCTTTGTTCGCCATTTTGTTTAATCTTATTAAGGGATTGAAGAAGACCAGCAATAATCGGTCGGCCAGCAACAATTGCTGTTTTCGCGAGACTTAGGTTTTCTTTTGCAATTTTTATCAAATCAGATTCACAAAACGAGATGCGACTTAGAGTGATATGATTCCAATATTCTGCAAGAGTTCTATGATTTAAGGACAAATTATAAATAAAGCGAGAGAGGTAGTGTACACGTAATCGTTTAGATGCTTCTGATTCCTCATCAATAGGTGATAGACAAGGGTTAGTACTCGCACAACTGCTAGGAATGAACCATTTAAATTCTTGAATGTCGTCCAATGTTTTCAAAGGCATCTCCAGTGGATTTTCTAGTGTGGCGTCTGATTTTAGAAATCCTTTGTATCCGTTTATCAGCACGATTCCCATCACCATACTCACGGCCAGTACCATTTTAAGCGCCCTTGCAAGTCCAACATTTACACCTCGTTTTGGTACAGCCTGGGGCGACTGCTCAACAAATACAGGGGCTATCCATAAAAAAATCAACACATACATTTCACACAACTTACTTGGTATCTCCAGAAAGCTATTGACTGACGACGATGTTGCTAGGTTAATAACTGTAAGAAGCAATGACGTTGCTAGGAGACCGCCTCCAAGAAATAGCCACAGTGAGACATGAAACGGCTTGGTGAAGACCTTGTAGCCCTCAGCTCGCCTCACGACGCTATCTGATGTTATGAACCGAAATCCACCTGAAATTCCTACAAGTAATAATACTAAGTATTACTTAAAGTCACAATATTTGAGCATGAGTTTAATAAAAAGTTAATTGGGAGCAATTAAGTTAGCTTCACCGTTTACGTATCCAGCTCCGTTTTCCCCAATGTGCACGGAATATATAGGATCATCCCCTTGTTTAATCACTCTTGGAAATCTGTCCTCTAATGTATAGGCTTCGAACGAATTCTTACGTCGGGCACGAAGAGCCCAGTTTAATCGCGACAAGGTCGCGTTGGTAGTTATTTCCATTAGATGTTTTATGATTGACATTTTGACATTTCAAGTAATCGATCTGCTTGAGCAGCTGAGAATCTAAGCAATGACTTGCAGTTGCCATGCAAAGATGGTCTTTGCCAGTGGTCCGGATTTAGACAGTTTCTTCCTTCAACGTTTAGTCGCTCGATCAGAGATTTTTCAGAGTAATCCCATTGTACAAGGCGTCCCTTGTCCGTGACCCTTTCAAGCGCATCATTCAGTTCCTTTCTGCAGCCTCCATCGATCTTGTTGTGCTGAATGCAATCAAATGGCTCATATTGAACGTAGTAGGTCCAGCACACTGTACACATAAAGCTGCCCCCCACGAAGTAGTAATGCCCGTTCCATTCGTCTGGACTCGCAGAGATGAAAAGGAAATATACCTTAGAATCCCTTATCCATTTCGTCGTCCCAGTACCACTGAGAGTAAACTGCAATCGATAGAAATTGTCTTGGCTCGTGTTTTTTAAAGCAAATAGGTACGTTTTCTGAAACTTCCTATAGATACTGTAGTCAACGCTCTGTGTGTCATTTTGATTCAGAATGAAAAACTGGATCCAAGATGACGGAGGCTCCTTCTTTAGCAAATCGGTCGAGATGGAAACATACTTGAGAAAGCAACGTCGAGTCCATACGTATTTATAGCTGTTTGCAATTGAGGTCTTGTAGTAGTAGTCTTCCTTGTGGAAATTCACTGATGTCAAATGGATGGGCATTGTAATTGCGGAGAAGTTTATGTCTGCAGTTTTGTCATCATCAGACTGGTTGAGATGCAGCAGCAGAACTTCAATCGGACAGTTTGTATAGTCCTTCAATAGGGAAACAAGGTCTAGCCATTTTGTGATCTGGACCACAATCCCAGCCATAGAACTATGGCCTGGATAACCATTCTGTGTCGTTTTTCCGTTTGTAGGGTTTGGTTTCATCCCATATTTAGTTTGTGCATGAGTACCCCAAAGGGCAATTAACACACACACGAATACTTAACTGATAGCTGACTTCATTTTTTCATTCGAATAGAATGCTTATCATTATTTCTCTGGCAGCCTCTAAGGCCTCTATGCAAGAACTAAAAGTTGTATAAAAATCCCAAGTTCAAATATACGAAATGAATGCCGTAGTTTCATTGCTGGGATTGTAGAAAAGGCACGGGTAGTCACTTTATGGGTGTGAAAATTCAATGCTATATGTATGTAGACGAGGAGAGGATGAAAATGTTCACGTAAGTACTACAATTTCCGGCCGCCTTGTCAACCAAGTGTAACTTATTTGTAAATTGTACTTCTCTCAGGGACGTTGAAAATGTGCCGAGGGGCCAAAAAGGTGGGACCATGTACTTTGTAGACACTTCGGGTTGTAAATTCAACAGTGTTTTTGTAAATTCGACATTTGTATGCTAAATCAACATAACATATAACAGTGTAAATCTACAACCCAAATTCAATTTTCATATCTACATACAACGTCTCATCGTTTTGGCCTCTCTTCACATTTTCAAGATCCCTGACTTCTTTTTCGAGAGCTAACATTCGCCGAGCCAATGATTTAGCCATCTTTTTTAAAGTAGAGGTGGAGTCTTTTCGCGTGTGAACAATCACTTCTGGTTATTCGTCGTATCGTTTCTTTTGTTTACCTTGCACTTACGTCTTGGATCAGCCCGCTGCCTTCTACTAAAACAGTTTTATGCTAAATTAAGATTCCATTAGTAACATCGCACATTATAAAAGTCTCAATGTGTTGGCTTAGCTGAAAAGCCTTGTATCAATTCTAAATGTGTAGAAGATGCTTACTGTGATGTGAAAAATTGCGTTTGTGGACCCAACGTCTATACTAATTCAGAGCGCAGGTGCCTCCCAGAAGTTGAGCATTTTGGAAATTGTAATTACCCAAGATAATCAATGTCTTCAAGCACCTGGCCAGAACTCCATCTGCATTAACGGTGCATGCAATTCCAATGCAATTTCCACGTTTGCCACAGGACGGGCTCTAGCTCCCTCTGGAGGGTGTTCAGATTTATTCGTTGACTTTGACGACCCTGAGCTCAGTCAATGTGTTGCGTTGGTTTAGCTGACCTTAGTTATATGGACAGCCTCTGTGTACACAATGACTTTTGTTATTTTTCCTAGAAGCGGGAAAAATATTCTTCAAAAGCTCATCGATCAAAACCAAGTCAAGGCTGGTAGAGGGAACCCGAATCCGAAGAAGAAACGACAACAACATCCGTTGGTGTGTGCAGATGTACATATGCCCGGTTTTAGCAAATCAAAATCTGGCGCATGCATATGCTCCGTTCTAATCAATTAATGAGCCTTCCCGTCTGATTGCATTGATGGATTCGCCCAGCTAGAATGCATCGACAAGGTACATATCGTCTGTGTAAATGCAATTTGTCCTAAGTCCAAATGATGGAAAATGTCATCGTGTGGATTTGGGACTTATTGCAATAAGCTGAGACTGGACTTGGGTCTAATTGCATTTACACAGACGATATGTGACTGTGATGGCTTTGCAGAATACAACTATGAATTGGGGAAATGACCTCATCAAGAAGAATGAATGAACCAAAAACTCGCACTGTACAAACTAAATCGTCACATAAATTGCTGCTTGGTAGGTGCTCTTGTGACAAAAGGTATCAAGAGAGTCAACACTACACTTGTCAGTTGATTTAAGGCTGTGGTTTGTATCTGAAGGTGAAATGTTATGTCCATTCAGAAATAAATAAAAACACATGGAATAATTTGATTTCCATTTCACACTTTCTTTTTCCCAATTTTGTTTTCATCTTTTTATAGGTACATACGTGTTTCAAACATTGGTAAAACAAACCTAGTTAATAAAAGTATTCTAAAGTACCTATATTTTTTACACAATAAATATAAACATTCCGTGTCGATTTAAATGCTGTTGACTTTGCTTAAAAATGACCTTTGCCCTTTCCACAGGTCGGGAAGTCGGACGGGGCTGGCACCATATCGCTCGTATCTCCCACCTAAAATAAATAAAGAGCAAGTAATTTGGTACCTACGTACTTCTAAGGACAGGTGGCATTTCTATTGACGATAAAGGCCTACTTGTATAACAAGAATCATTCCGGTAGCCACGTGCAGTTCTAGATGGCAATGAAGGAGCCAGAAGCCCGGGTTATCGGCACGGAAGCGAATGATCGTGTAGCCGCCATCTGGAGTTGTGACGGTGTCCTTGATAGGGGCGTTCACTCGGGTCCGGTTTATTTTCCCCTGTAAAAATTATGAATTTGGAATAATTTAAATTCCAAAGCGTTCACCATAACATTGTTTTGTATGTGTCTGAATTACTCTGAATGAAATGAAGACGATTCCGATGCGATTGTGATGTGTTTTACCTGCTGGTCCAGTAGCTTAACCTCTTCGGGGGTAATTCCTGATGCGTTGACTCGGTTCATGGCCACTACGCGGAAGGAGTAACCATGCATGTGCATGGGGTGGTTTGCATTGAACCGGGCTCCTCTGAAAAGAAATAAAAAAATATTCTTTGTATGTAATTCATCGTCCCTATACTTATAAACCTGCCTTCTGGAGCAATTCAAAAGCTCGTATTCCCTATAGTTTCATTTTGATGAAGTCTCTGCAGCCAATTATTTATTAATTTGTTAACCCAAAGTATAAAATAAAACAAAAGCTTGTCACATTTTGAAAATCTAAGCCAAAGTGACATTCCAAACGTTTTGAAAAGGAGTAAAACTGGTACAGGTAGACTTTTTCAAAAACATTAAAACTGGTCCTTACACCTTTCAAAAATAGCTAAATCATTGGAGTATTTGGAACTTTTCAAAATGCGCCGCACTGGTATTTGCCCTTTCCAAAATCAGGAACGCATATTTTTACACGTTTTCAAAGTAGTAAAGTACCTAGGTAAGTATTTATTTACACTTTTTGAAAATGTGCAAACCTGTATCTAAGTACACTTTCTCTGAGCAAAAACTATACGATTTCTATTGTTTTAACCTGTGTTCAAACCTTACAGGCTTCATGTACTGCTGTACTTGAATGATATTGCTTTTTCATCCTAAACTGTGACTGTAAATCCTTGGGAAACTAGTTGAAAGTACTCATACCTGTCCACCAGCACGAGTTCCACAATGGAGCCGAGTTCCGCCTGGAGGACGTGCGTGCACTCGCAGTGCGTGGAGTCGCAGTTCGAAGGGAGGTGCTGGTCATTGCAGGTTGGTGTCGTGAGGAGGGCTTCGGGAACGACGGTGAGGGGCGCAGGGGGGCCGGTGAATACAATGTGGTTGAGTTGAGGGATAAAAAGCTCGTCGCCCCTGCGGATGGTGCGGGTAGAGACAGAGTCACTGTAGAAGCGCATGTCCTTGATGGCGTCGAAGTCCCAATGGACATAGAACTGAAGGTCAGCATTCTCCTGCTGGATAATTTCTGGGTCAGGGTCACTTGCACTTCTGAGCTGGGCCACCGTGAGGGACTCCCCAGGCACTCCAGGGGCAGTGTTTACCGGATTAAGCGTCTAAAACCATACAAATTGTTTATGAATCGTTTTCCATTGAAGCTGGCGAAAAGGTTTACTATCCTAGCCTAATAACACTTTTTCAAAACTTTGGTAGTCTAGTCTACTTCAGTCAACACACAAAATTCACTAAAACCTACACTAAAAAGCCGAAAAATCGAGCCAATAATCTAGTTGTAGTAGGCTGTAGGCTACTAATGATTTCGATTAGAAATGATGAAGCTATGAGAAGCTTAAGGTTAGTGACGCTTACGAGTCCGTTGGGTTTTGGGGACGCTTCTGCCCAGGTCCTGATTTGGTGAGCGGGGACTGTGCCCGGGGGGACATTCTCGTAATTAAGAACTGCCAGCTGGTAAGCACCGTTGTTGGAACTGTCGCAGTCCTGAAGCCCTTGGAACTTTAACCAGTAGGACCCTGGCGGTTGGTCTCCCCGGAGAACCACGTCAAAGCGCTCTCCGCCATAGACAACTGCAATAACAGCGAAGAATCAAATTTTCATAAACTAACGTAGAAAACAATACTTGGACCCTCCTTGCCCGAACTACTTTGCTAAAATACCCGTATAGGTAATTTTTCGGGTGTATTCCTATAGAACTTTAGCTTAAAGAGTGGAAATTATTACGTACTGAGAGAGTCCAGGGATTGGTTCTGCAGTGTAACCCCATCGGCAGCAATGACTTCTAGCGTATGGTTCTCGACGGACACTTGGATGGGGCAGTTCAGTCCACCATTGGAAATGAGCCGCAGTCTATAGGCACTATTCTGCTTCACACGAACTTCGTGCAATGGGACGACAGGCTTGCACTCTGCTGTCAGTCCCTAAGGAGTGAACACATAAGAGTAGGTAATATAAGTTGACCAGGAAATGTGACTGTGCTGTTTTTCTAAGTTATTTAGTATATAAAAGTTCCCTTACATATTGTTTCTGACAGTCGTCGTAGTGTCCATGGGGGAGGCCGCGTCCGTTGACGAGAATGTTGCTGGGCTTATTGGTGCCGCTGTCGTGGTGGTGGTTGAGAAAGAAGGGAAGCATTAGTTCCGAGATGAAGTCGTGAATCACAAGTTCGTGTTCAGGAAGATCGAAATCGTACAGCCGTAGATTTTGTGGGCCATAGCGCTCCTTCTCTTCAGGGGCACGCACTACCAAACCCCCGAAGATGCCGTCCGAGCGCTGGAAGCCGTTATGTGAGTGCCAGTAGTGAGTGCCGGCCTGAGGAACTTCGAACTTGTACCTGCAAGCAAATGCAAAAACATGCTGAGATAATACACATGAAGTAATGAAGACGGTATATAGATAGAAATTGTTTCAGGTATTTTATAAGTTATAAAATATAGAAGTCAATCGAATTCATGCAATGGAAGTGATTTCCTTACGTGAAAGTATTGCCTGGCGAGATAGGAAACTGCGTCAAGCCAGGGACTCCGTCCATCCAAGGCGTGTCCTTCATGTGAATGCCGTGCCAGTGAATGGCAGTGTCCTCAGCTATCAAGGCGTTCTTCACCTCTACTACCACCGTGTCTCCCTCACACACCTGTATTAGTTTATATACCATCAAGTTGTTACAAAGCCACTCATCGAGGACAGTTATTAACCAGAGGAATTTTAACATATTCAACACTGCCAAACTGTTAACTTGAGTAGGGCTTATTCTATAAATCAACGTTTTCAAAAAAGCGAAAACTAGAATTGGAAGTTTTTAAAAAGGTTAAAACCAGAAATCAACAGTTTAAAAAAGGTCAAAACTAGGAGGATTAAGATCTTAAAAAACGTCAGAACAAGAAATCAGCATTTTTAATGAGGTTAAAACTAAAAATTAAGATTTTTAAAAAGGTCAAAACTAGGAATTAAGACTTTCAAAAAAGTCAAACCTAGGAATTAGGACTTTCAAAAAGGTCGAAACTACAAATTAATAGTTTCTACAAGGTGTTAAAATGGATATTTTGATATTTGGAAAAGGTTCAATTGAACGTTTACCCGTAAAGAAGGTCCCGGGAACATCTTGTTTACGACGGCCAATCCCCGTTTGTTTCCGTCTAGAGGGATGCAGCCGGCATTGGCGCAGTCAAGAATCGTGTTGGGACAGTCTTTGCAGAAGTAAGAAAAGCTCCAGTAGTGCTCCAGAGTGAAGTTGAAGGCACAGGTCATGTGTGTGGAGGGGTCAGAGGAGCACTCACGCATACAAGGGTGCACATCAGCCACATTTCCTACCACGAAACTGCAACCCGATAGAAATATCCCCAGCACGGCAACGCTCATCCAAATTACCTGCTTTTCTTCCATTTTTGCTAATAATCATAATCAGCGTTACTTACATTGTACAAGGTTAGATTTGAAAATTAAATTATTTTTTAAATTATGCAAAAATACTAATACTAATACTTTTAATTATAAAAAATTGTTATTTCCTTAATAAATGCGGTTGGATACTTACAATGTACTAATGATAAGGAATTAACCAAAGCTTAGCTGTTAACGAGCGTCCTTGCCAAACTGAATTGCGCTTGAGGTGTTGGTGTTATGGCTACTTCTCTGCATTCGAAAAGCGCCTTTTATCATATTTTCTGTTTTGTAATTACGTGCGATTCCTCAGGTGAAGTGCGTTATCTTTTCAGCATATCGTCCTTTAAGATGCAAAATGACGCTTATCCATTTCGGCTTAAAAGCAAAATGACGCGCAGGCAAAAACGTTAAGATGCAAA
>JAQFZC010002887.1:0-20918 GCA_034695205.1 Dicyrtoma fusca
TAAGGATGGTTAATTGTAAAGTCAGATTTAAGACACCCTTTGTATCCATTAGTCAAAATAATTCCTATTATGGTCCAAAGTAGCAAAAGTCTACTACAAGTCAGATTAATGGCCTGGACCCTTATTTTCAACAAAATCGTTTCCACATTTAATTGTTCTACAAGAACAGTCGCAATAGTCAACCAGCTTGGTAGCAATTCAAGGAGTATTGACGAATAGTTAATTGTTCTAAAATTCCTGCCATCTGAATAGACAAAAATGGCTAGGACTGTGGATAAAATAGTTACCATTCCAAAGACTGAGACCCAAGTTGCGTTATCGAATGGGGTTGTAAAGATTTCAAACGAAGTTTTAGTCTTCAGTGCGTTCTCCGACGTCACAAATGTAAACGGACTTGTATGACCCACAGGGTAGAATGCATACCCATGAAAAGTGTGGTCATTGGAATAAATGTATGACTTACAACCCTCAGTAACGCAATTCAGTATTCTGGGAAAGAGCCCACCATGTAGTACATGATTCGAGGAATTTAAGCTCAATGTAAGGAAATGAAATGTGGCTTCCCAAAGTGTTCTTGGATTAAGTCTGTTAAAGGGGGAACCATTTTTGCATTCGTAAGTGTTTAGGTTGGTTACGTCAAAGCGGTCCCAAAAAAAATTCCTTCCAAAGTCAACAACAACTGTCTCGTATTGATGCATTGCCTCCGTAAAGCAGTGTATTTTTTCCACGTAGGCACATTCCTTGAAATCCCATCGGATTTTGTCAAATTTGGAAAGTGCAAAATAGTTGAAACTGCGAAGCTGATCGTAATTCTTAGGCTCTATTTGTGCATACTTGAAGTTATATTGCGATATCGGAGGAATTGTCAGGGATTCATTTACTTGATACAGTAACTGCACCACAATTGGCTTATGACTTTCTGGGAGTTTACCTAGCTTTACAATCATCCCCTGAACACTGATATGTTCGTCTGAAGCAAAGCAATTTTGGTTGCAAATAGTAAGAAAATAATTTGGGTAGATTTTCACATTCATTAGTGATAGTAAATTCGCCTTCCTTGCTATATTATAATTTGTAACTTTGGGTTGCTCACAAAGGTGAACTAAAATGATGACAGAGTGACACTGGATGATGCCATTGCTTTTAAAAATCTGGTGGTAGGTCACGTTCCACTTTTCACTGGGCAGCTCTTTAATAGTTTTTGACAAAACAGTGGGTGCGGTCAGCTGTTTAGGATCGAACGGATCGCCATCTGCAAAGATGTGAAAGAAGCAGCTGCTCAAGTACTTGCTGCTTAGAATGGGCGTCAGATCCAAGGGTCTCTCAGGTTGTGTAATAATTGGGTTCGAACTTGACTTCAAAGCACAACAAATCAAAACAGCCGCGGTGAATTGTAGTACTTTTAAAGAATTCATTATTAATTTATTATTACTAAAAGAATTTAGAGGTTCAAGTTACGCTTTTACGTTGAATACTTGCATGAATTCAAGTTTGTTTATCGACAAAGAAGCCTGTACGGATTATTTTATTTTGAATGCTCTTTAAAAACTGTTACTCGTTAGTACTCCATAGTTGAACTCTTGAACTGCGTGTGTCTGTCAGTCTCTGAGTTAGTAGTAAGACTGTCCTTCCGATGTGTGACTAGTCAATCTCAAATGCAGTGGACTGAAGCTTTCAATTAAGACTAAATTGGAGATAACTTCATTTTGTCAAGGGTGGCTATCAAAAAATTAATTAAATGGGTATTTGTAATAAACGTAAAGCGTTCCAACCAAAATATTACGTGCACCTACCTACTTCAATATTGAAAAGGAGCCACCAGTAATCTACTTCAAATAACAATTGCAATAAGGAAACAGTTTGACACGGTAAATGGACTAAACGGCTAAAAATCTTTTAAACACTTAGAGAGAGAGAAAGTAATTTTTATTACACTGATACTACAATAGTATTTGCCAGCGGGCACAGTAAAATACAGACATTGTTTCAGCTTATAGTTCTAGGATACTTCTAATACATGCTTTTTTTTTTAAATTGAACTGTTGTAGCACTAATTCACGTTTGAGTTGTATAAGTGGTGGTTGGCTATTCTGGTGGAACCCCGTATCGCTGCTATGGTAATATCTGTGGACTGTGCGGACTGTGGACTGTGGACTATATACTGCGTAATACTTGGATTGCTAAATGCGCGCTGCGCTCACAATATCCGATGCAATTTTCAAATGTTTTCTTGAAATTCGAAAACTGCCGTATTTTTTAATTTTATTAACACAATGGTAAATCGTATATGTATGTAGTGTGTGCCTACAAACTGATCATTGCGATCACCAAACTGCGCATTGAACACATTTTATAAATCGCCTGTTTGCACTGACACATGATTTTCAAAATTTTTAAAAGGTAGCAAACCTGGTTAACATTTTTATTTGAAATGCAGATACTATGCATTTCATTCGTAAAGCCGAGTATTGCATTTCTTAAAAATGTTGAATGCTACGACTTGCACTTTCAAAAATTTGGAAATCCAAGTATACATTGCATTTTTAAAAAACTTGAAAACCACGTTTTGCACCTTTTTACAATGTATAAAAGCACTTAATAAAACGTGCAAACAAGTGACATGCGCTTTATTAGTCAAATGCATTTAATTTCTTTTAATGAGCGCATTTATCAGTTTATATGTAGGTCCACACTATTTTATGATTTACCATGGTGTTAATAAAATTAAGACGTGCAAAACGTAAGATATTGGGCCCGATTGACCCATTTCAAATTTACCGTGTCAAACGGTTTCCTCGTACGAGGTAATTTATATTGAAAGAAGATAATACGCCGACCATTAAGTTAGGAAGAAATAATTACTGAACTTCAAATAAACAAGACTCAGTGTGAAGTGTTGGATGCATTTGGATATGACATGAGAAGCCATCGAATCGGTATGTTGAAACATAAAGTACTATCGATAGAATTTATTAAAGGAATGTAAATCGATTATTCAGAGTCCTGTATTCATGGATTCTCACGAAGTCGCAATTAAGTTGTGAATTAAAACTATCCAAGAAATATAAAGTGTACATGGCATTGTGATCTGTGAATACTGAAGGACTGAACTTAAAGATTTTCTACAGCCATTACCGAAAAAGTTGCTGAGCACTACTGCATAATAAATTAACTTACCTGTGAAGGGTTTATCTGCATAAACTGCATTATAAAAGCTGCCCTACTTTGTATACAAATTTTTGGTGTCCTTCATTGTAAAGCAGTACAATAATTGTATTAAATTAAATTGACACGTATACAAATCTATCAAATCACATTATTCAGTAATCATTATAACTTTAGTCCTCATACTATTTAAAATCGATTACCAAACATTGACAGTTATAATAGAAACTGGTTATTTTGTTCCTCAAAAGACTTAGTGCTAATGGATTCCATTTTAATTTAACTTTACAAAGCTTTTCGTTATGCCCAGAAAGGCATACACTTACTAGTTTTTGAACCTGTTGTTACTGTAAGGCGCTTAGAAAGTTTTACCTGTACGGTTGAAACAAGTTGGTTAAACTTTTAACATAGGCTATAATTCAAGGTACCTCTCAGATGCGTGCCTTTTGACAGCATCATTACAGATTTTGGGTTAAGTCATTGAATCAAATCTTTGAATAGAATTTTGAAACAGTAATTTTCTGTGCAGTTTTGTAAACATGATGAGAGTCTAAGCATGGTTTTCAAGTTAAGTCAGTTTAAGGTGCCACTTTGAGTATCAAATATAAAAAAAACTATGCGTGAAAATGGTTTTGAAGTAAACTGTATACGCGTCGCTTTCCTTCCTTAATCTTATTATGCCATTTTTATTACTTGCCTGCGGCTAAATATTCAAACACTCCGGCATTCGTAGGTTTCTTATTGTCTTTGTAGTGCTCATTACATTTCTAAGGGGTACACGTCCGTTGGACGGGTTGCCATATTTGTTATTATTATTGATCAATTAATTCGAAAATATAATGTTCCGCATTTTTGATGAGGAGCCTATATTGAAATATTTATACGTCAACGACG
The DNA here is from genome assembly GCA_034695205.1 of Dicyrtoma fusca. Classification (NCBI taxonomy): domain Eukaryota; kingdom Metazoa; phylum Arthropoda; class Collembola; order Symphypleona; family Dicyrtomidae; genus Dicyrtoma; species Dicyrtoma fusca. The sequence continues at coordinate 4,060 of JAQFZC010002887.1, forward strand.
TTTGTTTGAAGAAATATTATAATAATAAATTATAAACCGACAAAGTTTCGGTTTCCAGTCTTTCATTGTAACGTTGGTGGTTCTTTGGGGAACGTTCATAAGTGACACTAAAGTGACTAAAGTACAATTAGTTGATACTTTACAGATGACGGATTCTGAACAGAGAACACTTTTACCATTGCTTACACTGAGTGGTCTAATCAGCCGTCAATTATGAGTTATCAGTCATGTACTTACAGTACGTACGTAAGAGTAATGAGAACGAATTAAATACGAAAGCAAAACGACAGTCTTGGGACACATTCAGGGGAACATTCCCAATTATGTGGACACCTACCTTCCCAGCAATATTGCCAGGAATAGTGCATATTTATACCTTACTTTGACTACAAGACACGGCACCCGGACATTTAGCTATTTACTTTTCAAAACAATAAGCTAGCAAGACATTTTGCATAACAACATAAACGTCAGTTTTAGAACCATAATATAACTATATACGCAAGTACATTAACTTTAATTGGAATTTCATAGACCATCATCATTTAGTGTCAGGAAAAGAAGCATGCGAGCTTATTCGGAAATTTATTTTGAAATAATTTTATTGAAAACTTGACGACTGCCACTGATCGATCCAGTAATAAAACCGAAATACTCTACACGTACATCAATACTCGGTTTGTTAGTTAATACAATGTAACCAAATTATTAAGTAGTTAGTGCAGCTAATACATATATTTCGCTTTCATTTCGTTCTTCCATTCGTTGGCGTTGAAGATTTCAACGGCTTTCAAGACTTGTAACGACGAGTCAAAGATGGCGCGAGTAAAGCCAATTCTAAAGCATGCATCTGTTCACGATTAGCGGTTTCGGCTGTAAACATGAGGCATTCGGTGATATTGGCTTAAAATATTTCAATGAATGCTTCAAACGCTCTGCGTCTCTCTTTTTACAGTATATACGCTGCACTAATTATTTTGTTTGCAACTTGTTTTCATTTCCTCTACATAACTAATAAATTATCCCTATTAAAACAAACCAACAACGATAGGTTTTACTCGAAACGCAAAGTAACAAACACCCTATAGCAATGAAGTTTAAAAAGATTGCATGAGCTATTCCCTAGCAAACTGGGCCATAGACCCTCTCTGCATCAACATTATCTGTGCCGTGAAGTATCGCATGAAGCAGAGGACAAATTGTGCGCACTTTGTACATCTAAACATGATCTTGTCCAGCTGACAGCGAGAAGTAACTCCAATAGAAAAACCACCCAAGATCCCAAAATACCCCAACAAGTACCATAAAATATAATTTGAATATCTGAATTCTCAAAAGACAGCTTTCTCAACTTAGACTCAATTATTTTGTCACGACTGGCCGGATACCTCTCACTTTCCCCAGCAAAATCAGAGAATCGAATACTTTCCAATTTGTCCCAAAACCAGTAGATTCCGGAGGACAGAAGGACTTCCATTGAACGTGGAAGCCATTTGTAATACTTATGCCCACCACTTGGAAAGCCGTACATTGTGGGTCGACTGAGGAATTCGTCTTTGTGAAACAAATTGTGTGCAAATTTTAGCTTTGGATTCTTCTTCATCATTTTCTGAAACCGATCCCAATACAATTTAAATTGGTTTTGTTTGAGCACAAACGCCACCTTGGATTGGCTACCAGACTCCAAGTCACGCACCAGCGTGTCCAAATATGGTGTGCAAATATGGAATGTCCGGTCGCTGACGGTTTTACGCTTTACAGATATTTCCTTCTTACTCGCATTCATAACCCGAAGCTGTTCCTCAATCACTGCATGAAGCTCAGTAAACAGTTGGCATTCAGAAAATTTACTATTGCAGACAAACTGGTAAAACCTTTTCAAGATGTCCCCCTTCCAGCCCCAGCCATCGTAATAGTACCGACTGGGATCATTCATTACGTCGTCGCATTTCCTCGTCGGAACAAAACCGAAAAGGGAAAAGTTGCTGTAAATCAATTGCGATATGGAAGTCCAATTTGTTTCATAAGGATGGTAAATTGTGAAGTCAGATTTAAGAGATCCTTTGTAGCCATTCGTCAGAATAATTCCTACTATGGTCCAAAGTAACAGAAGTCTACTGCAAGTAGGATTTATGGCATGGTTTTTAACATCGAATAAAATTGGTTTGACATTTAATTGTTCTACAAGAACAGCCGAAATGGTCAACCAGCTTGATGGCAACGCAAGGAGCATTGACGAAATATTAGTTGCTCTAAAATTCCTGCCACCTGAATGGGTCAAAATGGCAAGGATCGTGGACAGAAGTGTTACTGTTCCAACGACCGACACCCAAATTGTGGTATCGAATGGATTCGTAAAGATTTCGAACGAGGTTTTGTTCTTCCGTGCGTTCTCTGACGTCACAAATGTATATGGACTGGTATGACCAACGGGGTATAATGTATATCCATGAAAAGTGTGGTCCTCCAAAAAAATGTATTGTTCACAACGCTCCGTAACGCAATTCAGTATTTTTGGACTTTGCATATAAAATCGACTTGAGGAATTTAAGCTCAAAGTAAGGAATTGAAATGTGGCTTTCCAAATAGTATCTGGAATAAATCTGTTGAAGGGAGAATCATTTTTGAACTTGGTAGGAATTGAAATGCTTTCTTGTTTGATGGGTTGGCTGGTCCAGACAAACTTCCTTCCAAAGTTAATAACTGTCTCGTACTGATTCATAGCCTCCGTGAAGCAGTGAACTCTTTCCATGCTGACACATTTATAAAAATCCCATCCGAGACTATCCGATCTGGAAGGGACAAAGTAGTCGAAATAATAAGTATCAGGCTCTATTTTTGCATACTTGAAGTTGTATTGTGATATCTGAGGAATTTTGAAGGAGTCAATTACTTCGTAATATAACTTGACCACAATTGGCTTATGGCTTTGTGGGAGTCTAGCCAGCTTTACAACGATCTCCTGAACACTGCTAAACTCCTTTGAAGCCGAACATCTTTGGTTGAAAATCGTAAGGAAATAATTTGGGTAGACTTTTAAGTTCGTTAGTAATTTTAAATTAGCCGTGCTTCCTTTATCAGAATTTTTAACTTTAGCTGGGTCACAAAGATGAACCAAAACGATGGCAGAGTGACACTGGATGATGCCATTGCTTTTAAAAATACGGTGGTAGGTCACGTTCCACTTTTCATTAGGCAGCTCTTTGATAGTTTTCGACAAAACAGTGGGTGCGGTCAGCTGTTTAGGATCGAATGGGTCGCCATCTGCAAAGATGTGAAAGAAGCAGCTGCTCAAGTACTTGCTGTTTAGTATGGGCGTCAGATCTATGGGTCTCTCAGGTTGTGTAAGAACAGGGCTCGAAGTTGACCTCAAAGCACAGCAGATCAAAACAGTTGCGGTGAATTGAAATACAAGTTTTATAGAATTCATCATTATTATTATTAATTGAATAAAGAGTTTCAAGGTACGCTTTACGGTAGAATACTGGCATAAATTCAAGCTTTTTATCAACAACTGCACCTACAACATTAATTTATTTTTCAGGCTCAAAGTTGAAAACTGTTACTGGTTACTACTCAACATTTGAACTGCATTCGTTTGTCACTCACTGAGTTTGCAGTAAGACTGTCTTTCCAATTTGTGACTATTTAGTCTCAAATATAATGGCCTGAAGCTTTCAATTAGGATTGAATTGTAATCATTTTGTCAAGGTTGGCTACCAGAAATTGAATGGGTATTTATAATAAGTGTAAAACATTCTAACCAAAGTATTGTGAACACACACTTCAATATTGAAGAAGAACACGTCCAGTAATTCACTTTAAAACTAGTCTTACGAGGAAACAGCTTCACATGGTAAATCTGGAACGGACCAAACTTGTAATAAGAAAATCTTGTAAACGCCTCCTGTGGACTTTGTGTTGCAGTTGCATACTTCAATTGCAAAGTGCCTGCCGTGCTCACAATATCCGAAGCAATTTTAAAAAGTATACTTGAAATTCGAAAACTGCTGCATTTTTTAATTTTATTAACGCAGTGATAAATCATATAATTTGCACCTATAAACTGATCTATGCGCTCACAAAACTACAAATTGAACGCATGTTATAAAGTACATAGCAGTAGTTTGCACTAAAACGTGGTTTTTAATTTTTTGTAAAAACTACAAAACATGATACTGTACATTTCTAATAAGGGCAATAATTTATGTAACGCGTTTTTTAAAAATACAAAAGGTGGTTATACACACTTCCGATGTGTATAACCTGGTATTACACAATTTTGTTATTATTTATTATCTTTTGTGAATTATTTATTGTTATGTGTTATTATTTTTTATCTGTTTTAAAAATGTGCAAACAAGTGATATGAGCTTTTTAAAATGCATTTAATGTCGTTTGGTAAGGGCCTTGATCTGTTTGTATGTAGGTGTACACTATACGTGACTATCATTGTGTTAACAAAATTTAAAAAGCCAAAAATAAGATTTTGGGCCCGCTTAGCCCATTCTCGAGTTAGCGTGTCAAACTGTTTCCTCGTAAGAGGTGATTATATTGAAAGAGGATAAGTTGAATCCGTTGCGTTGGCAAGGAACATTAAAATAAAGATACTTAAAGATGAAAACATACCACGTGCCAACATTTCAAAAGACGCTATAATGAAACTAATTATTGAAAACATCAACTTCAAAGGCTGAAAGCAACTAACATCATTACCATGAAACTGTTCCAGTGTATCTGTATTTTTGAAATGGTCAAATGCAAGGAATTCGGTAAAGGACTTTGCTCCTTTATAGACTATTACCGAAATCGGTGCTGAGCACTACTGCATAGTAAATTAATTTTCCTGCGAAGGGTCTCTCTGAATAAATTGCATTATAAATGCTGCGTACTTTGTATTCAAATTTTTAATTTTTCGTGTCTTTCATTGTAAAGAAGTACATTTGTATTGAATTGACACGAATAAATGTTGCAAATGAACTTATTATTTTAAATAAATGCTAATAAAATAATTATAAAACAATAATAATGTTAGTTTATGCAGTAATTTTTTACTGGTTATGTAACTCATGACAATGACCGCCCCAACTTGCAAATAATTAGAAACGTGAATAAGATTTGTTTCCTAGGTTTCCAGCATTGCGTTGTTGTTGTATACACTCTTCAGAGTAGACGGCGTTATTATTGTTGCCCCAAAACCTTCGGCTTCCAGCATAAGCTCGATTGTTGGGGTTGAGTTGATTTGCGCGATTATTTAAATCAGCCCGCGTTCTTGATCCATTGTAGCCGGGCATTCGGCCGTCACTCTCTTTATTTCTTGTGTCATTTGAATTTGGGTTATTGCAACTTCCGCTTCCACAGTTATCCCACACAATGTTAGATCCTGTAATAAAAGGTAGTTTAAAAAAAACAAATGAAGCATTTATACATTTAGCATTTTCACAACTTATTAGTAAAAGGTATACTAGTTCTAAAAAATAAGTTCGCTTCAAAAAATAAATACAACCCAAAAAATTGTAAAACACTGAATACAATTAAATGCACAATTATTATTATTGCTTACCTTTATTGGAATTCCAACTCATTTTAATTTCGTTGGATTCTTGACTGCTTTACTAACAGATGTTGATAGTGGGCAGTACTAAAAGTGGTACTTCTGATACAAAGAAAAGGTATATTAGAAGGTAAAGTTTCCAAGCAACGAATTTAGACTTTAGCTTACAATAAGTATAGTTTTCACAACTAGAAAAAAGTATTTGAATTTTGAAACTGCTTTAATGCGATCAACAGCTCCGTAGTGAACGAATGCGTTTGATGTAATGTTGAGACTAAAATTAGGCTCTGCTTATATACTAAGGAAAACAAGCAAAACGTTTCGTGAACGTATTTTAACTTGGACGATTACCGTAGGTTAGGAGGATATGAAAAAAATTGCTGATTAAAAATAAACTTTGCTTAACACGAACTCTAAGTGTTAGTTATTGCTATTTACAGTGTCTTACATGTTTTAAATATTTTATGCTTATTCATTGCAAATCAGAACATTGGTAATAATTAATAATCACAAGCTACATTTATTAGCACTTTAGCTACTTCAGCAACAGATCGAATCGTTATCAAGCCAAATACATATATAAGCACTTTGAGCGTAAGTTCTCCAGAAAGAGTGTATCTTGTCTACGAAAAAAACTGCTTTATTTCTGTGAAACTCTATGTATGTACTAACATAAGAAGTAGGCTTGGAGGCCCATATCTTCATTAACATTAACTAATTAATTTTTTTATTTTCAGTTTTAATTAAAGCCTCGTTGTTTTTATAGCAAATAGCAACGCTAGTAGTATAATATACTGATTAAATCCTATGCTATTGTGACCCTAACCTTGTGTAAAGAGCAATTCGATTTATAACCGAAGTTGGATAGGTAAATGTGCAAAATGTGATATCTGACATACAGTGTATGTAGCTCCAAATCCAAAAGCAGCAGTAACGGTACGTGAAAGTAATTATTTTCGGTTAAACAATTTAATCATTTTTATCTCAAAATATTAGCTCAAAAGAATCATCATATTTTCCAATATTTATCATTTTTCGATTTTGTACAGGATCTAATATCGTTGGGCTATCCTCGTTGGAGGACAGTGATGACTTTGTTTTGTTAATAAAGTTCGTCTTTCTCTCTATGTTTGACAACAAGGCCAATCAGTACAACCCAAATCATTTCTCTTCTGGTTCTGGAAGATCTTCGGGCTACCCGGGCTCTGCAACTAAAAAAGATCTGATCAACCATGCCAATCAATGCAACCCGAATTACGCCGTGTTCAACTTCAGCTCAAACAAGTCTTCGTCACCTTCACCATATTCGCCCAGGGGAACTTCCAAGACGGACTTCAGTAAAGATTCTTACTCAGGAAGTTTATTGAAGAAATTTTAAATTGTGTTTTAACTTTTTTTTGTATTTTATTCAGCTATAAAAATAAATGGAAGTAAATCTAGTTTGATATTTTTGTAGCATGTTTTATTACGCAAGAATTCATTCTACATCATATGGCAACAATTAATTAACTTTAGGTCAGCCTTCGTTCTGCTCGAACCGTAATAACGTGATGACTTCCCGGGTCCAGTAGAGGAATTGTTCCTCGACTGAATTTTGATTGATACCACAAATTAATATGTACAATAAAATAAATTTTTATTAAAGTCAATAGCTGCCGAACAAATTCTTGTAAGTACAACATTACTATTTCAACTTTTACTTGGGTGAAACGACAGCAGAACGAAAGCAGAAAAAATGCATTTCATTTCACAGGAAAGAAAAAACGAAAGAGAAACGACAAACTTTTCAGTTTTCTGTAGTAGAGCAATTTGCACCTTAGTAAATGCGAATACAACATTCGTTTTTATTTCGTTCCTCGATTCGTTGAAGTTCGCCATTACAGCGGCTTTCAAAACTGGTAATGATGAGAGTCAAAGCTGACGTGTAGAAAGACAGTTCTGAAGCATGCGTCACCTCACGCTTGGTAGCTTCGGGTGTAAACACGACGCAGTCGTTGAAATTAGCTTAAAATGTTTTATTTAATGCTCCAAACGTTCTGCTTCTTTTCTTCCAAACCCCAAAGTCTACTTTTTGAGTCAGCACTAACGCTCAACCATTTGTTTTTAATAATCACTTCACCCTTTTAATTAAAGTTCTTCAAGTTTTGAAAATTACTTTTTATAATTGATTTTAAATAAAGTCTACCTACAACTTTGCTTAACTTTACAATTCTTCTTAGTAAAAAGGTTCAATAATTTATATTTATCATTCATACACGCCTTTCGAAATGAATTGGAATCCTAACGGTGGTAAGTAATTGTATTAATTAACTATTTACGATTTTTTAGGGCTGCATATTAGGGTTACACATTTTTGAAAATTATATATTCTGACTGGAAATAGTAGAAAGCTAGAAGATGTATGTAGTGCTGAAAACAACACCAAAAATAAATTTATTTTCTAATATCATTGTTCCATTATTTTTACAGGGTCTAAAAGCGTGCTGGACAACCGTGCAAATCAGTTGAATCGAAACCACCAGAAAACTGGCCCTGGCAGAGATGCGGGCTACAGCGGATCGAGAACTAAAAAAGATTTGAACAACCGTGCAAACCAGCGAAATCCCAACAATAGAGAATACATCAATTGCCGAAATCATTGGGGAGGCAGCTATTGTTACTGTCAATACAATAGTTATCCAAACATTTACTTTGGTGTAATTGCTATTGGTTTGATAAAAAGGAAGTAAATATTACAGCATTTTATAGATAAAAACAACATTGTTTTGTGGATTTAAGGCTTAAAAATCTCTTAAATTGTATTTTGTAAGTTTGGAACCTGTTAAATGCAGTGCAGCTTTGGTATTAGTGCAACAGTTGAACATTTCAATAGTAATTAGCGTAGATAATAAATAATTCGTTTTCATTTCGGTCTTCCATTCGTTGACGTTGACGATTGCAACTGTTTTCAAGACTTTTAACGACGAGTCAAAGGTGACGTGTGGAAAGCAAGTTCTTGGGTCACCTTACGCTTAGCGCCTTCAGCTGTAAACATGAGACAATCGCTGATATCGGCTTAAAAAACGTTTCAATGAATGCTCCAAACGTTCTGCTTCTTTCCTCCCACAGTATATAAGCTGCAATAATTATTTTGTTTGCAACTTCTTTTCATTTTACGTACATAACTAATGACCATCGATACTAAAATAAACTAACAATGATAGGTTTTACTAGTTGTAGAGTATAAAAAAATTTCTAAATTTCGCAAGCTATTTCCTACCTCTGGCCAAGGACCCTCTCCAGGTTAATATTATCTGTGCCGTAAAATACCGCATGAAGCAGCGGACAAAATTGTGCACATTTTATACATCTCAATATTACCTTGTCCAGCTGACAGCGGAGAATTAATTCAATCAGAAAAACCACCCAAGATCCTAAAATACCCCAAGAAGCACCATAAAATACAATGTGAATATCTGAACCCTCAGAAGACAGCTTTTTGAACTGAGACTCAATTAGTTGTTCACTCTCACCACTGGCCGAATATATATCACTCTTGCCAGCAAAATCGGAAAACCAGATACTTTCCCATTTTTCCCAGAACCAGTAAATTCCGGAGGACAAAAGAACTTCCATTGAGTTCGGGACCCATTTGTAATACTTATGACCGCCACTTGGGAAGCCGAACATTTTGGGTCGACTGAGAAAATACTCCTTGTGAAACATATTGTGTGCAAATTTCAGTTTTGGATTCTTCTTCATCATTTTCTCAAACTGATCCCAATACGAGTCAAATTGATCTCGTTTGAGCACAAACGCCACCTTGGAATGGCCACCAGACTCCAAGTCACGCACCAGCGTGTCCAACTACGGTGTGCAAATATGTAATAGCTGGCCCGCGAGGGAATTTAGCTTTACAGATATTTCCTCTCTACTTGCATTCACAACTCGCAGCTCTTCTTCAATCACTTCCCGAAGCTCAGTATACAATTTGCATTCAGAAAACTTCCAATTGCAATCAGACTGGTAGAAACTTTTAAAGATATGACCCCCCCAGCCATCATAATACCACCGGCGGCGATCATTTGTAATGTCGTCGCATTTCCTCGTCGGAATAAACCCGACAAGGGAAAAATTGTTGTTAAATAATTGCGATATGGAGCTCCAATTTGTTTTGTACGGATGTTCAATTGTGAAGTCAGATTTGAGACGCCCTTTGTAGCCATTTGTCAAAATAATTCCTACTATTGTCCAGAGCAACAAAAGTCTACTGCAAGTCAGTTTTGTGGCATGGACCCTTATTTTCAACAAAATCGTTTCCACATTTAATTGTTCTACAAGAACAGCCGAAATAGTCAACCAGCTTGATAGCAATTCATATAATATTAAAACAATATTAATGTTTCTAACGTTTTTGCCTCTTGAATACGCACAAATAGTTACCATCGTGGATAAAATCGTTGCTGCTTCAACCACTGACACCCAACTGGCGATATCGAATGGAGTTGTAAAGATTTCGAAGGAAGTTTTATTTTTCCGTGCGCCCTCGGACGTCACAAACGTATACCGACTAGTGTAACCCACAGGGTAGAATGAATACCCATGAAAAGTGTGTTCCTTGGAATAAATGTATTGCTCACAAGGAAAATCAACGCAATTTAGAATTTTTGGACCACGTCCATAGCCGACTTGACTTGAGGCATTTAAGCTCAATGTCATGAATTGAAATGTGGCTTGCCAAATAGTATTTGGATTAAATCTGCTAAAGGGAGAATCCTTTTTAAATCTACTAATAATGCTTAAAATGCTTTGTTGGTTATAGGGGTGGCTGTTCCAAAAGAAATTCCTTCCAAAGTCAATATCAACTGTCTCATATTGATTCAATGCCTCCGTCAAGCAGTCTACTATTTCCATAGAGACACATTCATAAAAATCCCATGGGAGACTGTCAATTGTGGTAGAGGCAACGTAGCTGAAATATCGGGTATCAGGCTCTATTTTTGCAAACTTGAAGTTATATTGTGATATCTGAGGAATTTTGACGGAGTCGTTTACTTGGTAAAGTAACTTGACTACAATTGGCAAATGACTTTCTGGAAGTCTAGCCAGCATTGTAATTATCTCCTGAACACTGATATATGCTTTTGAAGCGTAGCAGTTTTGGTTGCAAATCGTAAGGAAATAATTTGGGTAGACTTTCACATTCAGTAGTGACAGTTTATTCGCCGTGCTTGCAATATCATAATTTCTGACTTTGGGTTTGTCACAAAGATGAACCAAAATGATGGCAGAGTGACACTGAATGACGCCATTGCTTTTAAAAATCTGGTGGTAGGTCACGTTCCACTTTTCACTAGGCAGCTTTTTAATAGTTTTCGACAAAACAGTGGGTGCGGTCAGCTGTTTGGGATCGAACGGTTCGCCATCTGCAAAGATGTGAAAAAAGCAGCTGCTCAAGTACTTGCTGTTCAGTATGGGCGTCAGATCCATGGGTCTCTCAGGTTGTGTAATAATAAGACTCGAGTTTGGCTTCAAAGCACAACAAATCAAAAGAGTGGCGGTGAATTGAAATACAAATTTTAAGGAATTCATCATTATTATGAGTAAATGAATTTAAAAGTTCCAGTTGCGCTTTCAGGAAGAATACTTCCGTAGATTCAATTTTGGTCTATCAACAACGGCTCTTATACTGAATAATTTATTTTGCAAGCTCAAAGTTGAAAACTGTTACTGTTTACTGTTCCACAATCGATTTGCGTGTTCTGTCAGTCACTAAGTTTGGAGTAAGACTGCCCTTTCGATTTATGACTATTCAGTCTCAAATATAATGAGCTGAAGCGTTCGTTTACGATTTAATCGTAGATTACTTTATTTGGCCAAGGTTGACTTTGTACAAATTGAATAGGTAAGTATTCATAATGAATGTAAAACACTCTTACCAAAGTATTAGGAACACATACTTCAATATTTAAGAGGAATCTCCTGTAATCTACTTCAAAACTAGGCTAACAAGGAAACAGCTTGACACGATAAATCTGGAATGGGTAAAATGGGCCACAGATTTTTTAAACACCTCATGATGATGCAGGTTGGCTTGTTAAAATGCAAAACGTAGTTACACACACGTGAGATGTGCAAAACGGGGTTTTACACATTTTTGTAAGGTGCGTTTAACTCCTTTGGATTTTTAAAAATTCGTAAAATTGCAAAAAAATTGCTCTTTTTAAAAATATGTAAACCACGTTTTGCACAGCTAAATAATCCGTAAAATCATGTTTTAAAATGTGTAGCACCCGTACCTATTTTTCACAGTCGAAAAACGCATACTATCAACTATTGTAATCTTATAAGTGTAATTACATTACGTTTTCAGCTATTAAAAAATGTCTACAATAAGGTTTTAATAATGTGAAAGTGACGCGATTTCCAAACATGCGTAAAACCACGTTTTGCATGTTTTATAAACGTATGAAACTACGTTTTGCACTTTTTAGAAGTGTGTGAAACCACGCTTTGCTTTTTTCTAAAAATACGTAAAGTCAAGCAATGCATTTATTAAAAATGTTGAATACCACATTTTGCACTGCCTGAAAATGCACTAAATGAAGTATTGCCCTTGTTAGGAATGCAAAGTTTCAAATTTTGCATTTTTAAAAAGAATTGAAAGCTACGTTTCGTATCTCTAAAAATATTGAAAGCCACACTTGCACCTTTTTGTAATGTGTAAAACCATGCCTTGCTGTTTATAAAATGTGCAAACAAGTTATATGCGCTTTATAAAATGAGTTTAATGTTGTTTGGTGAGCAAACAGCTTGTAGGTGCACACTTCATGAATTAGCATTTTGTCATTTTTTTAAAATACTTTACATAAGATTTTGGGCCCGTTTGGCCCATTCCAGATTAAGCATGTCGAACTGTTTCCTCGTAAGTAATTATATTGAGATAAGAAAATAAGGCTACCATTAAGCTACAATTAAATTAAGTAACTTAAAGACGAAAAATGCCACGTGCGAGCATGTCCGAAAATGCTATAATGAATTTAATTATTAAAAGTATCAGCTTCAAAGGCTGAAAGCAAGTTCCACCATTCCCAGTAAACTGTTCCAGTATATGTGTTTTTGAAATGCTTTATGGCTTTAAGTAAAGGACAAGCGTCCTCATAGACTTTTACTGAAATAATGATGTACTACTGCATTGTAATTTTCCTGTGAAGGGTCTCTTTAAATAAATTGCATTATGAAAGCTGCACTGTAAAGTTGTACACATTTGTATTGAATTGAATTGGCATTAGTAATAAGAGGGCGAATATTCTACGGCCGTGCTTAGGAATCTACATCACTTGTTCCCACAATTATGTCTCTCCTAGTTTTCCCTCGCTATTTTGTACCCAAATCAGTTGTCCTTATGCATTTTTTACCCCTTTAGTTTTAACCTTTTGCATTTTTGTTCCCGGCTTAGTTGTCCGATTGCATCTTTTACTCCAAGCAGTTTTGGCCTTATGCAGTTTTTACCCCCGAACTTGTCCCTTTACATTTTTTACTGTGAATATTTTACCACGTATTTTATATATGTTTTTGCATATTAGTACTTAGCAGTACTTACGCGTTCGTAGTACTTTGCGTTCGGGAGGATACCAAAACGAAGCCCCTAATACCAAAACATTATTTATTTAGTTATTCCGGGGCTAATATACACAAGTTAATTAAATGGCACAAAAGTAATCCTTTGCTTTTATGTCGAAAAGTGGTGATCGTGATGACAAAGACAAAAATATTATTTAATATTAACATTAGTCCTACTGACGTTTTACTTATAAATGAGAGAAGTAGTAAAAATTATTATACGGCACATTTTAAGTTAACACTGAAGCGTCCGTAAATTATCCGCATCATTTAACGCTTAAGCGTCATTAAGACTACAGCAACGCTTGATGTAGACTGCGACGGTAGATAAGAGATCACCCTTAGCATTGCTTACAATGCACGGTGTCATCAGCCATCAAGTATCAGTCATGTACTTACAGTAGTTACGTAGAATGATGAGAATAAGAACAAGTTATAAATAAGAAAGTACAACGATAGGTTTGGAACACATTCAAGGTAATATTCTCAATTATGTAGACTCTTACCTTCCCGGCAACACTGCCAGTTATAGTGCATATGTCGCCAACTTTCATTACACTACACGGACATTTATCTATTAAGCGTTTTTAAAAACAATGGGCTAAGAAGACATTTTGCATACTGACATAAAATTTTAGAACCATAGTATAACCATGTACGTACACGAACTTTAACTAGAATTTCATAGACCATGACATTTAGCTTCAGCTTAGCTAAAACAGCAGGCGAGCTTATTCTTAAATTCATTTTGAAATAATTTTATTGATAATTTAACAACTGCCGTTAATCACATAAAAAACGAAATACCCGATATGTACATAAATATTCGTTTTGTTAGTTAATTTGTGCAATAAAACCAACCTACCAAGTAGTTAGTGCAGCTGATACATAATTCGTTTGCATTTCGTTCTTCCAATGTTGACATTGACGATTGAAGAACGGCTTTCAAGACTTTTAACGACGAGTCAACGATGACGTGTCGAAAGCCAGTTCCGAAGCATATGCGTCACCTCAAGCTTAGTGCCTTCGGCTGTAAATATGAGGCATTCGCAGATATCGGTTTAAAATATTTCAGTAAATGCTTCAAAGGTTCTGCTTCTTTCCTTCCACAGCGTATGTATAAGCTGCAATAATTAATTTGCTTGCAACTTGTTACCATTTTACCTACATAACTATTGACCATCAATGCTAAAATAAACTAACAATGATAGGTTTTACTTAAAACGTAAAGTCACAACCACAACTCCTACAGTGGAGTTCAAAAATATTGCTCAAGCTTTTTCCGACCAAACTGGGTCATGGACCCTCTCCATTTCAAAATGATCTGTGCCGTAAAATACAGCATGAAGCAGAAGAAAAAGTGTGTACATTTCCACATGATGTTGCCCAGCTGACATCGAAGAAGTAATTCAACCAAAAAGACTACCCAAGATCCCAAAATACCCCAACAAGCACCATAAAATACAATGTGAATATCTGAATCCTCAAAAGACAGCTTTTTCAACTTTGATTCAATTACATAGTTGGTCACTCTCACGACTAGCCGGATATGTCTCACTTTTGCCCACAAAATCAGAGAACCGAATACTTTCCCATTTTTCCCAGAACCAGTAGATTCCGGAGGACAATAGAACTTTCATTGAATTCGGGACCCATTTGTAATACTTATGCCCACCACTTGGGAAGCCGTACATTGTGGGTCGATTGAGGAAATCATCTTTGTGAAACATATTGTGTGCAAATTTTAGCTTTGGATTCTTTTTCATCATTTTCTGAAACCGATCCCTATACAATTTAAATTGGTTTTGTTTAAACACAAACGCCACCTTGGAATGGCTACCAGACTCCAAGTTTTGCACCAGCGTGTCCAAGTACGGTGTGGAAATATGGAATGTCTTGTCCGCAACGGCATCAAGCTTTACAGACATTTCCTTCCTACTTGCTTGTACAGAACGAAGCTCTTCTCCAATGACTGCCTGAAGCTCAGTATACAATTTGAATTCCGAAAATATTCGATTGCAGTCAAACTGGTACCATTTAAAGATATGAACCCCACTTCCGTGATAATCATACCGACGGTAATCATTTAAAATGTCGTCGCATTTCCTCGTCGGAATAAACCCGAAAAGGGAAAAGTTCCAGTTAATCAGTTGATAAGGAGCTCCAATTTGTTTCATACAGATAGTTAATTGTAAAGCCAGATTTAAGACACCCTTTGTAGCCATTAGTCAAAATAATTCCTACTATGGTCCAAAGTACCAAAAGTCTGCTGCAAGTAAGATTTATGGCATGTACCCTAATTTTCAGCAAAATCGTTTTGATATTTAACTGTTCAATAAGAACAGCCGAAATGGTCAACCAGCTTGATAGCAACTTGCGGAATGTTAAAAAAATATTAATTATTCTAAAATTCATGCCCAGTGAATGCGCAAAAATGGTAAGCATTATTGTGGAGAGAATCGTTGCTGTTCCAACGACTGACACCCAAAGGGTGGTGTCGAATGGAGTTGTAAAGATTTCGAAGGATGTCTTATTCTTCCTTGCGTTGTTGGACGTCACAAATGTATAAGGGCTTGTATGACCCACAGGATAAAATGCATACCCATGGAACGTATGTACGTTCTTCGAAATATGTGTATTGCTCACAACGCTTAGCAACGCAATTTAGTATTTTTGGACCAACCCTGTCAAAGGAGACTCGACGACTTGAGGAATTTACGTTCAATGTAAGGAATTGAAATGTGGCCTTCCAAATACTATTTGGATTATATCTGTTGAAGGGAGAACTCTTTTTGAATTTAATAATATTCAGAACGTCTTCGTGGTTGAAGGGGTGTGTGATCCAAAAGAAATTCCTTCCAAAGTCAACAACAACGGTCTCGTATTGATGCATTGCCTCCGTGAAGCAGTGTATCATTTCCAATTGGACACATTTATAAGAATCTTCTGAGATTTTGTCAACTTTGAGACTCATGAGACTGTCAAATGTTGTAGAGGCCAAATGGCTATAATAGCGAGTATCAGGCTCTATTTTTGCATACCTGATGTTATATTGTAATATTTGAGGAATTTTGAAGGAGCCATTTACTTGGTAAAGTAACTTGACCACAATTGGCAAATGACTTTCTGGAAGTTCCGCCAGCATCGTAATTATTCCCTGAACACTGATATACTCGTCTGAAGCAAAGCAATTTTCGTTACAAACCGTAAGAAAATAGTTTGGGTAGACTTTCACATTCATTAGTGATAGTAAATTCGCTGTGCTTGCTTTATCATAATTTTCAACTTTAGATTGGTTACAAAGATGGACTAATATGATGGCAGAGTGACACTGGATGATACCATTGCTTTTAAAAATATGGTGGTAAGTCACGTTCCACTTTTCACTTGGCAGCTTCTTAATAGTTTTCGACAAAACAGTGGGTGCGGTCAGCTGTTTAGAATCAAACGGTTCGCCATCTGCAAAGATGTGAAAGAAACAGCTGCTCAAGTACTTGCTGCTTAGTATGGGCGTCAGATCTATGGGTCTATCAGGTTGTGTAATAATAGGGCTCGAAGTTGACTTCACAGCTAGAGCACAACAAATCAAAGCAGTCGCGGTGAATTGAATTACAAACTTTAAAGATTTTAAGCAGGCGTGCTTGGGTGAGCGGTTAGGACTGCAGACTGGAATGGAAATTTCCAGCCTCAGACCGAAGCTTCA
>JAQFZC010002888.1:0-20913 GCA_034695205.1 Dicyrtoma fusca
GCCAATTTTAAGCTTTTTTAAAAAGGTGTAAATACCACTTTTACGCTTTTTCAAAAAGGTGTAAATACCACTTTTACCCTTTTTCAAAAAGATGTAAATACCACTTTTACTCTTTCTCAAGAAGGTGCAAACGCGTCACTTTTACGCTTTTTCAAACAAGTGTAAATACCACTCGTACCCTTTTTAAAAAAGGTGTAAATATCACTTTCACTCTTTTACCAAAACGTGTAAAAATGTTATTTACGCTTTTAAGAAAGAGCAAAATTGCTATATAAACTTTTCAAAGAATGTTCAAAACTGTAATTTCACAATCACGTCGTTCGTGATCACGTAGGTACATAGAAAGTTGGTTGTTGGGACTTCGATTTGGGTGAAAATGTGACGCAGGGTTACTGAACTTCCCCAGAATGCTTCTTGACCGACGATTGATTATCGAATAAATAAATGAAAATTACTTTGTTCATGTGTTCCAAGTGTTGCTCAATCTTCTGTTGGGCCGAGTACATTTCCTCACGAGAGAAGTGTTCGACAGGCGTTACTTTGAGGAGTCGAGCGAGGAGAAGTGGGTAGCGTGTCACTCGCTGCACTGGCACCTGTCAATACAAATCAAACAAATCAAATCAATCCTCCCTTCACTCACTTTGTAATTACACCTTCCCTCACTTCACAACTAATTATTAACTCCTAATACCACACTCAACACTTTACTCACTCGCATTTCTTCACTCTACTTTACAAACACACGAGCACACATTTATTAGTATCATTATTAGTATTATTATTATTATTATTGCAAAAGTCTCAACTCCTTAACTCTAGCCTTCCATTCAGCCATTCAGCATTCAGCATTCAGCATTCATTCCAATTCCCAATATATTTCATCACTTCAATACAACTACTATGAGCCTCTCTACTCTTATTATTTGCGTAACCCAATAATGCGTGTGTACTATGCACTGCCTACAAGGAGTATTAAAAAGGAATTTTTAATTAGCGTCCCTTCCCCTACATTCTAGTTTAGGGCCTAAACTTAACATCACTGCTCGGGCATGAAGTCATTCACTCATTTATCCCTTCAACATTTTTCACATTTCCCATTTTCAATTTCTTTTCAATATACAAGTAACGGAATTTGTAACAATACAAAATATCCCTCGTAATATCACTTCAGTACTACAGATACAGATCATGCAGAGTTGTTAACAGTTTAAATGGCTAATAATAATCTTCTTTATAGTCTACAGTACAATTTTGAAATTGGAGAGTTGAGATTTGAGAACATAGAGATGAGCTATAAAAATTGTGTAGGTAGGCACTTAAATTTGGGCCTTTCAAGAAGAGCTTTATAGAAATGACCTTTTTAAAATGGTAAAATTTTCCATTTGCACTTTTTTAAAGTGCTAAAATGTCATATTTGTACATTTTTAAATGCAAATGTCACATTTGCAGCTTTTTGAAATGATAAAATGTCACATGTGCGGTTTTTTTTAAATGCTAAAATGGCACATTTGCACATTTTTGAAACTTTGATTTTGTGAATAGTTACATTTTGCACTTTTTGAAATGTTGCTACCTTATATTTTACTGTTTTTTTAGGGTTTTTCAAGCCTAAATTGCATGCCATCATATTTAGGAGGTCCCTCCTAATCCCGGGAAATATATATTGTGTCAAAGTACATAGGGAAGTAAAGATATTTCAAGATTTCACTGAAGCGCGTCCCCACGTCAATAGTGTAAAATGTATGGGTCATTGAGCGAAGTTATGAGGATAATATTGCGTATAAGAGGGGCGTAAAAAAATGAAATGGAGGGCTCTTTTCGTTCCCGTACTTTTACACATTTTTAAACATTTTCCCTTGACATCTCTTTTTTGGGGAAATAAATGCGAAGCAGAGTGGCTACATAAAGTAATAGATTGTAAATAGAAGGGATAAGTCATTCCTTTCGTCCGCTCTTTTCTCCCAAATCTAAACTCCGCCACCACCCACCCACGGTCACGGTTGCATCCTATAGGAAATTCCAATTCCAGCGGGAGCCTATACGTATAATGGTAATTATGTAATTATGCACTACTCGCTGGGTAACTGGGAGACAAGTCGAGTAAAAATATTAAAGATGCTGGTCCGAGACACACGCCATCCCATCCCAGGACAAGTAATACGTTCAAATCATACGCACACGCCTCGCATATCTGTACACTGAATGCCACACTGCCTGCCTCTCCTTCCACTAGTTTGTACTCGTACTGGTCCTGGGAATAAATCCCAGGAATTATATTTTATGCTAATATGTATATCTATGGGGAAGTGAATATCATTATACCGTGCGTTGCAGATTAATATTCTGGTTTTAAACTTGCAGGTGCGTAAGTTACACAACAAAGTTTGAGGGTTTTTAAGTTTATTTGGGAAGTGAATTTTGTCTACCTAGTTTGAAACGGTGCTTGTATAGAAATAGGAGGGTTCTAAAAAAAAGTGGTTTTATAAAAATGTTTTTCAAAAAAAGTATTTCCATAAAAGCGTCTTTTGAAAAAGTATGTACGTTCATTAAAAGCTGGTATTTTTGAAAAGCGGTGCGATTGTTGTATAATTGGCCTTTTAGAAAAAGTATTTGCATAAAAATTGACCTTTTTTAAAAATGTTTTCTACAGATTGCTCTTTTAGAAAAAGTGTTTTTATGGCAAACTACCCAAATTAGGAAGATGCTTTTAATAATGAACATTTTTTAAACGTCTCTTTCCACCAAAAACTGTCAGTTTGAAAGCATTTTACACATAGGTATATATATATCCTGTCATTTTGAAAACGGAATTTTTATACGCAATGATCGTTTTCACTGTAACTTTTACATTGTTGATTGTTGTTTAAAATGTGTTTTGGGCCCTAATCGAGCCTTTCCGGTGCATAGGCAGGTACAGCATAGCTACCTTCCCCACGTCCGTATTTGCGTGTTGGTCGCATAGCTATTTAGCCTGTACACTGATGGCTGGTTGAGTAAGGAGCTGAAAAATATGATGACTCCCTCAAGCAAATCTTCATCACAATAAAAGCTCGAGCCATATGCACAGGAGTAACAGGAGGGAGAGAGAAGCGCTAAAAATCTCAAATAACATTTTACTTCTCTACGAAATTACATTTACAATCTATTTTATCTTGTTTTACTTCTCCAGTCATATGTGCTCACTGCTCCCAGAGCCTCCTTGCCACCATGTGCTCGCTCCCTGAGACTCTCAGCCCATGAAGGAGCCATCATGCAGGGTAGACACAACACTTTTCCTCAAATACAAAATACCCAGCCAACGGCAAAGCCATGTCATAGTCAGAGCCACGGAGCCAGGAGCTGGTCTCAAGCTACTCTGCCACTACTCTCTCAACATTTTTCATTTTTACTGGAAAACCCATTTTCAGCCTGTCACTACATACCAACTTTTACATAGATTTCTAAAAACAACGTTAAACTTGAGCTAAATATACATCATACCTCGCGTAGGCTCCTTTAAAACTTTCCTTTCCTCATAATATTTCCTCTTTCCCTACAATTTCCCCTCTTATCAAATATCCCACTACACACAATCATCAAGTGGCGGTTCTAGAGTCTAACTTTAAGCGTGCCGGCACAGCCAAACATCTTACTAACTCTCCAATTCTTCATTTTGAAAATCAAAAGGCTAACTTCTAAACAATGCTTCTGATTTTGAAGGAAAGGCGTCAACTTTAAGAGTAAACTGTTATTTGTCAAAAATTGCTATTTTAAAAAGAGTGCTTTCAGCAAAACCGGAAATTTTGGAAATGCATTTTCAAACATTGTGATTTTAAAAAGAGTGCTTTCAGCAAAACCCGAAATTTTGAAAATGCATTTTCAAAAATTGTGATTTCAAGAAGTATGCTTTCGAAGAAATTAAAAATTTTAAATATTGATTTTCAAAAATTCTCATTTTGAAAGAAGTTTTGTTAATAAAAACGGGTAATTTTGAAAGCACGTTCTAAGCAGTTGTGGTTTTAATAAATCGTCTCTAAAGATTTCGCAGTTTAGGGAAATTTGTGAGCATTAAATACATAAAAATGGGAGCTGCTGGTGTGGACAGCTGCCTACTCTGCCAGAGCCTATAGCTGGAACCGCCACTGCACTGGAATACAGATGGTGAGCTCTGGCTGTATCGGTACGAGGATAGAACGGCCCGGCCATTTAAAGCTCCTCCGTAATTTATGAATTTAAATCCTTAATTAGGTTTTGGACAAAGTGCCTCTCTCTCTACATCCACATCAATTATGAATCCCTAATCTTCCCCCTTACATCTTCACTACCAAGACCGTCGACCGACCGACCACGAGACTCTTTTTCCTTCTCAGCTCCCATTTTCCAGCCCATAACTAAACCCTCCTTCTTTCAGCTTGATCCGGTTTTTAAACGGAAATATTTTTCACGTCCCCTTTCTCTCTCTCTCTCACACATCTCCTTAGTTCAAAAAAACTAAACACGTTGTAAATAATACAATTATGAGCCGCTTAGCTCCTTCTCGTATTGCTAATCTGCTAATTTAAAATGTGTAGAGCATGTATGGAATGATGTGGGACATTTTTCCCTTTATAATCTGACAAGGCCCGGGAAAAAAACGGAAATGGCTTCATATGATTTAAGCTACCTATGTATTATTTACCAGGTTGCCCGTGCGTGTGTCGTAGCACTAATACAAGTAATTACGAGCACATACCTTCCTTTCATTTTCATCTTCCTAAACAATGTTTTTTTATATATTTAAATACAAACGGATTTAATTTATTATCCACAAATATAATCCTTTCCGCCTATTTCTCCTAAAAACGTTTCATCAAAATGTTCCTAGCTAACATACCTATTAGGCTTTTGTTTTTAGTAAACTGGTGGAACATGTTACATGTTTGTAGAGTGTACTTTCAGTTGAAGTTGAAATTGAATTTCAAAAGAAACCTCATTTAGCGTATGAATTACATGTGACAAAATAATACAAATTAATGTAAATACCTATCGCTTCTTAACATGCAAAATGAATCGCATCCTTAAAATCTAAAGAAAACGAGGACCAATAATAGTTTCACATTTTGGTAACATGTAAGAAGGAGCCCTATTCACATGTTTTAAAAAGGTGCTATTGAAGGTTTTGCATTTTTTTTGAAAAGTGCAAATTGCAGCTTTACATGACTTTACGAAGTTCAAATCGAGGGTTTTAAAGCTTCAAAAAGTGTAAATAATGGTTTTGAGTCTTTCAAAAAGTATAAATCGAGCTTTTGAATGCTTCAAAAAGAGTAAATCGGGGACTTGAGCGTTTAAAAAAAAGTACAAATGGAGGTTTTGAATGCTTCAAAAAGTGTTATTCGGGGTTTCGAGTGTTTTAAAAGAGTACAAATTGAGGTTTTGCCTGTTTCAAAAAGTGTCAAAATCTATTTTTACACTAATAAATAGCTACTTCAATCACTACGTTGAGAAAAATCGGAAAATATTGTGCCCTTATATAGGGCTTTATAGATACGCGTCACTTTGCGTCATCATGAAGGGATATTCACGTGAAGAATCGTATCTAATGATAATGATTAATGCAATTAATACGTATTGTGTATTTAGGGGAAATCGAAAGGGAGAAATTACAATGGCAGGCGTCGTACTATTTAGTTTTGAGGCTGCCTCCTGATATCTGATACATCTCCACCTAATCGCAAGTAATTCTGTAGCAACGTTGAGGCTCGAGAGCCCAAGACGAGCGTCTTACATTCACAGATTGAAATGAGTTGAAAAGGTAGTTATATTGTCCTGGGATTAGAATAGGAAATACAAGATGTGTCTTAGAGTATTTGTCATGGAATGGGAATAATTGGCAATTGGCTTACTCTCTCGCAATGCAATAATGGCTGCTGGTGTATTTCTTGTATTGGAAGTTTTGGAAGGCGAGGAGATATTGTGTTATTGTGGAGGTGATTGTGAGTGAGTGATAGACAATGATTTACTGGGAACTGTTGGCCATGCGGACGGACGGAGAGATGCAAGATGCAGAGTCGTGAGAAATGGAGTCGAGAACAGATTGAGTCGGCAGTAGTGGGAGTGGGAGAGAAATATAGATATTTATTGGACGAGTTTCTCCCTGTTTTTGTGTCTGCACTCAATGGATTTGTTTCCCATTTCCCAGTCACATTCTCCGAATGGAAGAGATGCTTCTGCTATGCTTTAATGCCTTTACTGCGCACATATTATTATTATAATGCCTGTGCAAATAACACTATTTGCTAGTAATAGTAAAACAGTTACTATTTACTGTATGTAGTTACGGAGGCATGTATATGTACCTACCTAGTAATTACCGTACACTTCCGACTAGACATCAGGCGAAAAAACTTCCGGGTTTGGGAATGAACAATCTTGTAAAACATTGTTTGTGCTTTGCAAATTACCGGCTTACAAAAGAAGGTTTCGTAACACGCAATGCTTTTGAAATGTGATTTTTATAGATAACTACTTTTCAGAAAGTGATTTTTAAAGAAAACTACTTTTCATAAAGTGATTTTTATTGAAATTGGCTTTTCAAAAAGCAATTTTTATAGAAAACGACTTTTCAGAAACTGATTTTTACAGAAAATTATTTTTCAGAAAATGATTTTTATAGAAATGACATTTTATGACATTTCAAAAAGCGATTTTTATAGAAAATTACTTTTCAGAATGTAGGTAATTTTTATACTAAAATTCTTTGTCGGAAAACGTTGTCATAATGCATTTTTTAAAAAAACTAGAAAAAGTTTCTTAGTACACATACATTTGGGCAATCAGGGTAATTTAAAATGTCAAAATATGTGTAAAACACATGAAGAATTTGGGAAACTCTCCAATCTGCAATCGGAAGTTTACGGTATATCAGTACTGATATAAACACTAGACTATAATATTTAGTAAATTTGTACGTTCATACCATAAGGAATGCTGGGAGATTCATCCTTCGAAGCACAGTATTCTCCATTTGTGACACACGGAGAAAAATCCGAAGTAATTCTTTCTCCTTCTCGAGCTGTGTCAACAGAGCTCCGGCGTTTGCCTAAAAACAACACAAAGAATATTTTACAATTTTACTCAAAGCATATTCACATTCACCATAAACATGACATATCATCCCTTAGGAAGCAAAATGATGCAATTCATTCACTTTTGGTTAAAAGTAAAGCAAAGTTGCACCATTTTGCTTCTTAAGTGACGATGTATGTACGAATTCATTTACAAAGATGTTTGTATGCACACAACACGCTCTCTTGCTTCACCTCATGAAAAAGTAACTCCAACCTTTAAAAGACCCACGACGCAGATACAAATTCTTCGGTACAGTAGTGCACATTGTATGTATGAAGCCCTGTGCTTTGATAGCATTTAATTTTTCGTAGATTAAAATTCATTTCCTCAAATGCCTTCCCCCTTCGTTAGAGTATTATGTACATTTCCTTAATTTCCTTTATATTTTGTAATTCGTTTTGGTTCAATTCGATATTCCGGCTAAAAAGGGAAGACGAAGACTTAAGCTAATGAACCCACAGCTTCCGCTTCTCCCTACTGATATTTCACATCCCATCTCTCTCTCTCTCTCTCGCTCTCTCCATTCAGCTAGAACCATAGGGCTCCTCCATTTCACTATACTTTGCCACACACTCCATCAAGGCATGTAATATTTTCTAAATTTTACTATTTTTGGATACAAATTTCAAAGTAACACACTCCAGCAACTCTTTGGAGGCACGCCAGGGCAGAACGCGGAACGGCGAGACAAGAAAATATCGAAAATAATAATATCTGTGGTAATGTAGTGTAGGATGAAAAATAAAGAAATTTGAATTTAATTACACGGAAAAACTTTGGTAATATCTGAAAGTATTCTAGAGTACTAAAAAGGAGCCATATAATCTCCACATTAGATCTCCAGCCAACCTGACGTGGACCCCATCATTTTTCTCCCTGAGCTGATCGACCTAGTATTAATGAGCAGTCCTCTTTTAAAAGGCAAATGCACCTGCCCCAAAGCCGTCACAGGAGGTACGATGCTATATGAACGGATAGAGCACCACATAGTGCCCACAATTATACCCACTTCATCTTCAAGGTAGGGAGCCTGTCCAAGATTACGTCACTGAAAATGCACTTCGGGGCTATCTAACAAGGATTGCATACAAGTAGCCTTGCTTTCTTAGTTTATTGGTTGGATCTGGGCATTAAAATGCAATTTCCCCGGTTTGCCTTGTTTTAAAACTTAAAATGCATGTTTTGAACTTTTTCAAAACGGCAATTTCCCTGTTTTGCTTTATTTTAAAACTTAAAATGCATGTTTTGAACTTTTTCAAAACGGCAATTTCCCTGTTTTGCCTTGTTTAAAACTTATACTTTCGTGTTTTGCACTTTTTAAGAAACGCGGTTTTATTTTCCTGGTGTAAAACAAACTATGTAAAACATGTTTTGAACTTTTTCAAAAATGGGAAATTCTGATTTTGGCTTTTTGTAAGACGTGTATTTTTACTACCATTATATTTTGTATTTTTTAAAAGTGTATTTACTCAAAATTTCATCCTTTTTCGAAGCTTGTGCATCATTTGTGACGGCTTTAAATTGGACCTGTAAGAAATAATGCCCAATCAAAAATAAAGTAGAAAAGGACGTAATATTTGGATGGCCCTGGAGTATATGTTTCGATAGGGGTACTTATTCCACCTTTGTGTTCGGCTATTGAGTTCTGAATGTTCCACGAAAAAAACTGTGTAACATACATGAGAGTAATATTATTATGAATTGATTTTATGAAAAGAGATCCATGGAGAGAGAGAGAGAGAGAGAGAGAGAAAGACGTGGAGTATGTAGAGAGCCAGGACACTGAATATGGATAGAAGATGGGGATACGAGACGATTACTCTTCCTCGAGAACTCTCCTTCTATCGCCCAATATGTTTTCGTTGTCATTCATGAGGAAGTTGAGTAGATTTTATTTTATGACTCTGAAAAGGCTCTGCAGAATGAGAGCGGGATCGCCTCGTATGGAAAAATAATGTTGTCAGACGGCATTTCCAATTCCTGTGACAAATGAATATGGAGAATCTAAACCTAAGATGAGGTTTACAAAACGTGTACAGCGTGTCCCGCATTCAAATTTATTTTATTTTTCAGTCTGTCTGCAGACGCACCATTCACCACTACGACTAATACTAACACACACACACATGGCAGCAGCCCATTCAAGGAAGTAAGTTGCAACCACAGTAGCGTATCTAGCTATAGGCCTACAGTATTGTATATCCAGGGAAAATTCCAACGATTTAAAATTATTTATTTGCAAAATTTTTGCTTTTTAAAATTCTTTAAAAATGAAAACTTTTACAACTACTTTTTATCAAAATAAAACTTTCAATCATGCGTTTTTGCCTACAAATATTTCTAGATACGTCACTGTCACTGGTAGTAGCCAAGTCTACTAATCAAACGGCACAAGTTCAATACGTTTCCTTGATGAGGAGACCAAGGAGTGTCAAAGGGAAAAAGGGAGACCGGTTCAAAAATCAAATCAGCGTCTCTATCAGTCATCTCACCTTCCACGACATCACACGAGTCAAGACAGGCTCTCCGTCAAATTCTTCAGCAAATAAAAATCATACAAAATTTTTTTGCTTTTCCTAAACTGACGGCGTGACTGACTGCACTACTGTCAATGTCACTGTCTACAAAAAAAATGGCGCATCTTTTTATGCAGTGCAGATACAAAAGTAATACAAGCAATTAAAGCAAAAGGCCTCATTTGTGCTGTCACCTCCTGAGGAGCTTTTTCTTGTTTTCATCTTTCTCTCTTTATTTCAAGTCACTTCTGAGGCAGAGGCGATGAAAAAGTTTATATTAAAATCCAAGATTTTGCCAATGACGCGTAGGAAGCTGAACTGAAGGAAAGTACCATCGATGCACGTAGCATTATTACTGTTATTTTGGATAACCAGTAACAAGGAGCTAGGCATATAAAAAATAATAATTGGGAAAGAATAAGACAGGTAATTATTCTTCTCAATGCTGAACAGTACCGACGAAAGTATGTAGAGAGCTGTTGGTGGTATCGAGTCTCATTTAATTGTCCGACCATCGCATTCGTACGTACAATGCAAATAAATTCGTTGTGAGATGATTAGAGATGAAGTTGATTCTAATCCCGTATGCCGTATATAAAGAGTAAAGAGTCGCTTGAGCAAATACAAATATAGGTATAGCAAGTATACACGTATTGGTCGACTAGACACACGGCCAGGAGTGTGTTAGTGGGTCTTTAGTGTGCCTGTATGTATGTATACATGGAAGTTGTTCGAGAGGTGAAGTGTAAGGACGGATATGTACGTGGCAGTAAAGACTAAAGATGGGAAATTATTGAAGAAGACACCAACCTGACGGGTGCAGTAACTCTCGAAGGCACTCATCATGGTCTCTCCGTAGTCAATGAAAATCTTGCCCACATTGACAGTCGTAAGGTCGTCGTCGTGAGTGGCTTGAGCAGCATCAATGGAAGACTTGAGCATGGACGTAAGCTGCAAGTTGATCTCCACGAGTTGATCTACATTGAGAAAGATCTGGTCCAATTGTTCCTTCGTGAGGAGGCCTAGAATAGGAAACACAATGCAATACAATACAATATTTAATTTCCTCCTATCTACATAATGTATAAGCATCCGACAGTGTACCGTAAACCTAGGCTTAGCTGCCCAGGCAAATGTTTTCAAGCTGGATATATACAAAAATTACATAGCAGTCAGTTTTTGCCCTTTAACCTATTCGGAACTGGCAAACCATGAAAATAATGCTTTAAAAACAGTTTATAATTAAAAATAGCCTTTCCAAAAAGTGTCACAACTAATAATCAACATTTTTGAAAAAGCATAAAACAAGACATTAGCACTTTTAAAAAGATCAAACTAGAAACTAACATTTTTCAAAAGGTGTGCCGTTTTGAAAATGTTAAATTTTGAATTTTCTTGTGTATTCAAAAGCAATAGGCAAAAATGTATTTTCAATTCTATTCAAAATCCGAGTACAAAATAAATCGTGAATAGTTAGGCAAGAAGCTATCTGAAGTGGCGCCCTTGACGTGCGACTAATCAGACTTTGACGGTAGTCAATAAATCAAGTGACTACACAATAAGAAATCTAGCTTGAACTAAGAAACAATGGTGCGTGGAAAGTGGAAGGCTCGGAGGCATTTGCTATAGGACTCAAGTGCCCATCATAAAGATTCCTTATCTCGTCTCGTTCCCAATAATTATCATGACTGCATTGGAGTGGAAGAAATCTGTGTAAATCGTAGTACAAATAAAGGGCTCACTCACCAGCAATTTGAATGGGATTGTAAAACTCGTCTTCAATGATTTTCAAATCCCTCCCATACTTTAGCTCTGTCTCATAAATTTCTTGGAGAATTTCTTTCCTCTCGCTCCTCTTCCGCGTACACGACCGACAGAGATTCAGGCCACGTGTTTGACCGCCACTCCGACTGTTGATGCTGTTGTTGTTGCTGTTGTTGCCGTTGTTGCTTCCGCTCCCAGAACTGCTCACCTCTCCATTGACTGTGGTGAGGCTGGAGGTGGTCACGAGGCGAGGGTCCACGGGAGCGTCGTTGCAGTCGGAGCAGAGCCGATGAGACGCACTGGACTTACTGCTATTGACAGCCACTAAGGAGCCAGACTCTGACCCAATGCCCGAGTCATTCCGCTCAATGTCCACAATCTTACGAACCTTCTTATTTCGAGTCAAAGAGGAGGCTGCACTGTCCGTAGAGTTCTGAAATAATTCAATCAGTTGCAAGAAATTAATTTTACGGATTTATTTTGTCTATGAAGCAAGAAAGCACTTTTTCTACAACGTTACTGCTATACGTATGTATTTTTATACAACAAAACTTGTTTGTGTTTCACATGCCATTTGGTAAAAAGATGCAGCTAGGAATCAATTGCTAAAAAACCCTTGTACTAAACACAATTTTGAACGTTTTCTCATGGAAAACCTTTTTTGTTTTTTAAAAAACTCAATTTCAAAACAGATACTGCAACAATAGCATTCCTTTTTTGTTTGCTTAGATAAAATTTGGTTGGAATTCCAAAATTAATTACTCGCTCAATGCAGTGCCAGTCACTGTACTGCTACTAGGCTACTGCTATGAGTATTACCATTACTACTAACTAATTGCTAAAATCTATTACAAGAGCAAATGGTGGGTCTACAGCTACACTTATAAGTACGTATCTCAGATATACCTATATCTACGGTGACCTTGTTGAGCATTTCCCTGAACTACCTTTGTAAATTTAGCTGAATCATTTGATTGTAATTGCAAATCTATTGCAAAAGTCCTTTCTTCATTACATTTTATTGACCGCAGAAATTTCCACAGAATACCTAAATTACCTTACATAGAATATACATGCACCTGCCAAATGCATGAACTTGCATTTACATAGTGCACTCTCCTATTATATAGGTACCTACATTGCATTGCATACATACCTACTACAGCTTCCACTCTTACTACGATATTCATAAATTTTAAAAAAAAGTTTAAATTGCACCCTGCAGCTTGTTTGCGTCTCACAAACACTTGTACAATGTGGACCACTACTGTGCTGTGGTACAAGAGATAGATAGATACGATATAATAATATGGAATTTGTCCTAAAATGGAAATTGAGCTTTAAAAAAAAGTCTTTTAGCTAAAGAAAAATTTAAAGATTTTTCTTTAATTACAAGCTCACGCTTTTATTACACCTATTATTATTATGACTCTCATCCCAAGTACCTCATAGTAATGGTAACCTGATCCTGATACCAATGAAGAATAACACAATAGCTACATATTTGCACAAGTTGCCTGAAAGTGCCTACGCAAAGAGTGCATCAGCTGAGCTATGTATTAGGATTTCTTGATTTTTATCTTGATTCGCATAAAAAGGAGTGAAACGCTTGATTTTTTTGTGTGTGTGTCTGTGTTTGGTGAACTACAAATCTGTACCTGCCTCCCTCCCTTCCAAAGTAAAGTTAATAATGCCACTGCCACTGAACATGATTGAAAATTAATTACTACCATCAAAACCATAAACCAATGTGGGTAGGTATACACAGAGTCCCAATCCCAATCCCAATCCCTGCCACATCAACATATCAATGGACTGAGGCACAAACTGGTTCATACACAGAGAAAAAATTACAGTTACATATACTCTCTGTGACTGTGTCTGCATAGTGACCATTTGCCATTTGAAATTTGCCATTAAGTACCACTACAGATGGAGAATGAATGGATGGCCATGTCACGTGTAGACCTGAAAGTCATAATGATCCGTTTCCCTACGTGTTATGACCACGGAAAACTGGAATACATGTGTCTTTGAGAACGTGGTCAATGAGTTGAACTCTCCATTAGTATGTACATACATATTCCAATTTCACCGTTGCGTTGTGTTTATTACTGTTTCTTATGCTTTTTCTTGGTCCTCTGATCTGATCGCTGGGCTGCTCTGGCCTGTCTGGTCTGGGCTTTGGTTTGGTTTGGTGATGACGGTCACATATTCACGCAGTTTAAGTAGAGAGCGAAGATAATTTAATGGGAGTGTGATCTGTGATCTGAGAGTAAATCGTATCACTTGGCATGGTAAAACATGGCCCAGCTTCAAAACACTAAACACTAAAAAACCTATCCATGAAGTTGAAGTTGAAGTGGCGAGCAAGAGTGAGAGAGAGACTGACGAAACTACGTGATTCCGAAGCAAACTCAGCACACTCACCCAGACCATGACAGCTCATACAACACACGTTCAAAACTACGAACGTTGGCACTACGTTCCTTCAAAGGTTAACCCGCACGCAATAATTATTATGTTTATTGCCATCCGTACGTAAGCTGGGGCCAACGTATCGTGGGGGAAGAAGCATTGTGACGGTAGTTCAGTGGTCCGAACAACAAACTTTTTACCTCTGTTTCCAAACAATGTAAATACGAGTTTGGCACTTTTCCAAAAATAGTTAAATTCGTATTTTCACTTTTCAAAAACAGTAAAACTGCTGTGGACACTCTCCTGAGATAGTGAAGCTGCTATTTAAACTTTTAAAACAATGTTTACTAATGACATTTACACTTTTTCAAAACAGCATAGATAAAACTGCTATTTACTCTATTTTGAAAATGTGTAAACATGGAGCGTAGACTATTTGTGAACACATGATTAAACTGTTGAGTGTTTGGACTTGGACTTCTGTCAAAATGACATTAAGGAGAAGCTCGAGTTACGCCACATTGCTTCTTCACCCGAGATATCTAGGCACCTACATAATACAAAGAACGGTCGAGATGCAAAGAAAGTGATGCTAATCCTCATGCCTACCATCTCTGTAAAGTGTAAACCGTCCAACTAAATAGCGTATATGGCCCATGCATAAAAAACTTTGAGCAATTTTTTTAAGAAAAGGAAACTTGTGAACTGACCGTCTCAGCCGCCGCAAGCCGGTCACGTATTGACTCCAAGAAAGAAAGTATTTCATTTCTCGAGGCTCCATCAAAAATAGATTTGGCATCAAAAGCATCCGCATAAATGGGTGACGTGGATCGATTGAGATCCCCAATTTCTTCATAAATGGGCTCATCCATGTCACCCAGAAGCAGTCCATTGCCCACCCCGTGACCACCACTTCCGCCATGCGACACGAGACCACTGACGACGCAGCCACTGCCAGAACTATTCCCGCTACTGCTACTCGTAGTTCCCAGGGTAGGGAGCTTCATGGAGTCCAGGAACTTCCCGCGTGCCATGGAGATCGTCTCCGACACGAGCTTAGACACGGCACTGAGCCGGTAATTCTCATCGAAGCAAGCCACCTCACTGTTGCTATTCGAGAGTGAGTAGTTCTTCTCTGAGTTGTAATCCTCCTCCACGCCGGAGCTCTCCGAGCTGGAGGAGATGACCACTTTGGAGATGTACGTGGAGTAGTCGGCGGAGGGGAAATTTAATTTGTTTAGTTTGTCGTTGAGCTCATTGAGGAGGGTTCGTGTCCGGTCCAGCACATCATCCTCCTCCATCTCGGACGGCGGGATGTCCGTCGTGCTACTGCCGGCCGAGGATGAGGACGAGCAGGAAGGGGACAGAGTTTGGAGGAAGCCGTTCAAGTCCGTCATGGCCTTCACATCGTTAGTGCTGTTGTTGTTGCTGGTTGTTCGTCGATGACGACTGCTCTCCACTCCATTATTATGATTACCATTATTATTATTATTATTATGACTAAGACTCTGAGCTCGACCCTGACTATGATCCTCGAGGCTGACGGAATGGGCTGCCATGGCTCGGAGGCTCGCCATGAAGGATTTTGGGTCAGGACATAAATCTCCAGCAACGACTTCATCTCGAGCGCCCCTGACAGTTACATCTTCCTCTTTGGTCTCAGAAGCTCTCCGTCTACCTGACAGAGCCGTCGACCTGGTCAGTGTGCTGCCTTTGGAGGGAGCCGTGAGAGTGGTATTGATCGTGGACGGGAGTGCGGGTGCGGCGGAGCTGCTCTTCTCAGTGGACTGCTGCAGTAGTGGGAAGTTGAGGAGTGGAAGGTCCATGGAGACCTTGGGGAGGAGATGGACGGGCGGCCCTTGAGCAGGTAGCGGCGGAGGGGGCGAGTCCTCCGTCTCAGCCCCACTGTCCGAGTCCTGGTGAAGTAAATTAAGAACGTCATCGTAGAGCGGCTCATCCTCGTCCACCTCAATTAGTCCATTCATCTTCCCATCGATTATCGACCGCCCGTAATTGCTAGAGACTACCTGGAGGGTGTCATCGTAAATTAGTCCCTCTCGTCCCCCGTAATTAATTGGACCATTTGAGCCGCCGCTAAAACTTGTCTGAGTTATGGCCCCGGAGCCACCACCACCTCCGCCAGCTGCTGGGAGGCTCAGCTCGATATCATTGTACAAGTTGTCGCTTTCGTTGTCCATGTCGTCCATTTCCTGCGCCTTGGAGCTGGAGTTGTTGTTGTTGTTGGTGGTATTGTTGGGGGAGGGCGGGAGGAGGAGGGGCGGGGGTGGGATGGACGGGACGGGGGGTGGCGGGGGGAGTGGGAATTTGTTCAGATTTTTTGAGTACGTTTTTGTTAAAGCATTTGCCGTTTTCTCCGTTAATTCTTTGAGCGAGAAGCCACTGATGGAGTTCCTTTTCCCTTCATTGACTGCGGAATTAGCTGAAGTGCTTGACTTTGAAGCCTGTTGCCTGGAGGAGTGATTAATGACGTCGTCATAGAGCGGCTCCTCTGACTCGGACTCCGTTTGTCTTGTAGTTGCCCTCCCTTCGGTTGTTAAACACGTCCTGTACACTTGCTTCTCGGCTGGAAGTGACGGGGCCGGTGGGGCTGGGTCAAGGAATGACTTGTGCTCGTCAAAATGACTTGGATTTGAACTTGTGGCATTGGAAGTGGGCATCAGGCTCATGGAGGAGACGGCGGAGGACAGCAGTTGTTGTTGCTGCTGCTGCTGTTGATTTGAGCCGGTGTCAATGATGAGGACGACGGAGGTGGAGTGGGGACGTGAGCTGTGGAGGCTACTCGGGGCGGAAGCTTGACGAAAGTGAATCCCACTTTGACTCTCAGTCTGATTGCCCACGGAGTAGAGAACATCCGTGGCTGCGTAATGAATCTCCTCAATTTTATTATCTTGACTGGGCTTTGAATTACTGCCCTCCCGACCGCTGAACTTACTCAGAATCCTGGCAGCCTCACTGCTGTGATTTATATTGAGATTCTGAGTGCCGGAGTAGATGCGGATTTCACTCACGGAGTTCTCCTTCGTCACAATCTCGATGTTCTTGGCCGTGTCGTCGTAGATGCACTCCTCTCGACTGTCACTGTAATTCTGATGGTCGTAACTGCTAAGATTGGAGGACGTACTACTACAGATATTATTTGCATTTGTACGGATATTATTTGTACTGTGGCTCATTGTGACGGGGAAACTTTCATTTTCAACGCTGGGGAAGTAGTGTGAATTAGTGCTCACATTTGTATTTTCAATACTGCTTCGACGATTGCACGTTGACAGGGCATCTTGGCTTGGGTTTGGGGACGCAGGACCGTTATCATTACCATTACTGATCATTTCCATCGTCGTTGTTGTTTTCCCTTGGGAGAATGGCGGCGGATTCGAGGCTGGATTAGGTGCTAAAATATTTTTGGTTAAATTATTATTATGATTATGATTACTACTTCTAGTGGGCAGCTCCTTGACTGACTTCTCCTCGTGACTCTGCTGCGGTGAGGAGGGCAGAGGGAAGGGGGAGTGTTGAGCAAGAACTTTTTCCACGGCTTTGCATCTCTCCGCTAGACTTTTACTTCGTGTTGGGGGCAACTTGATATTATTATTTTTCATATTATTATTATTGTTGCTGCTGCTGTTGTTGCTGCTACGATTATTATTGAGCTCAACTGGGCTAGAGTCAGGACCCAGGGGAGATTTTCTATTCCCATTTGAGGTGGGTGCCCTCGATGACCCACCGTTGGAATTACTATTCGAAGAATTAGAATTAGCAGAGCTCTCAACACCTTTGACCGTCTCATCGATGCTGCTTCGGGTTTTCGCTCCATTTTTCCCAGGCATTGTGCTGGGGCATCCCATGGGATGGGAAATCTCGGTCTTTGTAGAGGAAATTGATGATGATGATGATCGACTTTCTGTTTGAGACGGGCTGGGAGCTGATTTATTACTTGATGATGTTGGTCTCCGATCGATTTTGGCAATGTTTGACAATGTTTTTTGTAATTTGGAACTGGCTGCACTGCTCCCAATCGTTCGACTCATGCTTTGTTTACTGAAGCCAACTTTCGTGGGAGGAACGGTTGTGGAAGTTTTTGTTGTGGTGGCCGTCGGCTGCTGTTGCTGTTGACTTGGAATATTTTGGGGCTCAGCATAAGCACTCACTCCAGGGGAAGCGACTGAAGACCTGGACGATGCGTGGAGAGGGACGGGAGGTGGCGGTGGCGGCTCTCTTGGACGAAGTGCAGCACTTCCCACAGGATTTCGAAAGGAACTCGACTGCTTTATCCGAGACATCATTCGACTCACTCCCCCCGCACTATTCTTACTCACATTACCACTGCCCCCCTTCGAGGAGCCCCCGGGCTGATTGGACAGATTCAATTTGAACGTTTGCTCTATCGAGGGTCGAGTCTGATTGAGCCGGATCCGGGTCGTGTCATGAAATAGGAGGGAGTTGGGATTTATTATCTTTTCTCCCGAGGAAACTGAAATTAGACAAACAAATCCATTCAATTAGTTTACCAATTCCTACACTTTTATTTAAATTTAAAACTACAAAATCCACTCTCCACTTTTTCGTATTTAACCTTACTGTTATTATAGTGATTAGTTACACCATTTTTAAACCGAATTAAAATTAAGTTAGCAACCACAGTATCAGAATAGGATACTGTAACTGTCTTCAATGCAACACTACACGACAGACTAAAACTGACTAGTGAATGTTGAACGACAAAAGCGAAGAACGAATACAGCAAACTTCATATTTCATAATTCTTAAGCAAACTACGATAAAAAACGGCAACCAACGAGGGTAGCAGTCGAACTTGAAAGCAGCTACAAGTGCAAGTTTAGCGGTAGCTGGATCCGCCTGTATTCTTTACACACTCGGTTGTTAATAGCATTGGATAAGATACTTAAGTGCTAGAGTCCGTAGACCACTATACTATATATATAGGTATATATATATTCAACCATCCCCCATTATTCGTTTGATGTTACAAAACTAACAAACGCCTTTCCAATGTATCTTGTGAAAATGATAGCATTAAAATGCTTGTCAAAACTCAATTAGCTCAAGAAATAAGAAATGGTTCAACTCAGAATGAGTGAGCATCTGCTTATCATTGCTTGAACATACAAACATGGGGGAGTGCGAGTGCGTACTGATACACACACACCTACAAAATCAAAAATATGTAAAATTGTAAACGGTACTTGGTTCTTGTGAACAACAGTTAATGTGACCATGTAAATGCGTAAAAGCTCAAGTGCTACCCATGTAAACTGTGTGTAAGTATGAGCATTCACAAATACGGAAGGTTACCTTAAAACTGTATGCGTGCAGGGTGCGTAGCCCCTGTCCCATCCTACCTACCTACTTGCATTCTACATGTTCATGAAGGGAGTAACATGTGTTTGTGAAAATAATATAATAAATTCTAAATCATCTCAATGTGCTTATCCTTTTTACAGCCTGTTCTTTCGAACCAAAAAATGTAGACCTGTAGTGCTTGTTTGATGCTAGAGAATCTCATGTTTGATTTGCTTTACTTTTTTGGGGTTGACTTGAAGAAGTTAGGACTAAAGTTAGGGGAAATGGTAAAGGCTCTATAAATTCGTCGACCCATGTTCGTCAGTTTTTAGTGTGTAGAGAGAGAGAGAGAGCAGAAATTGGTAAAAGTTAATGATTCCCCTTTGGGCCACCCACATTTCAAACAGTAGTTGTATCTTGTTGTTGACTCAGGTAAAAATGTATACCGACATTGTCTAGGAACAAACATGCAAAGTACACGGTGAGAATAACGATTAGTTTTTATATGATTCTGTCCTCATGTGCTATTAACCGTCCACTATTATTATTAAGCACGATTAGAACATTGCATTAAAATGAAGAGAATAAGGGGAAAAGGGTTAACATGGACGGGGAATGTTTTGACAAGACAGTACATACACACTCAAAGTATGTAGCTTCACATCTCCTCCGTCCTTTCCCACTCTCTGACATTTTTCTATAACATCTTAACTTCCCAAAGAAATGAACGCCACGTCAACCCAACTCAGCCATCATCATCATTCTTGGTACACATTTTTTTTTTCTTCAATTCTATTTTCTCTAAAAACACTTACTGCAAAAATCACTACTGTGCATCACGGATCACGGTTATGCATAAACATTTTTCCCTTTTTCAATTTTACACAAAAATTTCCCTTCTTCTGCGTCTTATTATTATTATTATTATTACTACTACTACTCTCTGTATATATAGTTAGAGTTACTGGCCTGACTCTTGATTTGATGACTGTGGCAGTTAACATTTTTATTTAAATGCTAAATAATATTACCGATTCCCTTATTGTTAGAATGATTGCGCATTGGACTGATTTGACTCGTGTGAACCTTTTCTTTTTTTCCCTTCTCGAACAGATTAAACGCTGACCGACGACCACATACAATAATTGGTAGCATAAATACTACTAGATAGGGATGTGCTTTAAAGATGGAAACAAAACCGGTACTCAATATTTTCACACACAATCGCCAAATACAGAGACTTTTGCGAGGCAATTTAGGTGTGTTTCAGTTCAAAGCAGTAGAACAGCACGAATACACGAACAGAGATATTTTAATTTGATAGGCTACTTAGCATTTTTCCATAAATCTTTATCACAAAAGCAAGGCTGAGGAATGTTCGTATTTTGTAATGTACCTATAGGCATGACAGTAGTGCGTGAGATGTGACAAAAGTTGAAAGGAGCCTTTCAAGTATGGCGTCATAAAAACTCATTTTCTGAAATGGGTAAATACCATGTTTTGCACTCTTTGAAGGCTTAAACCTACTTTTGCGGTGGCAAGTTTACACTGAAATTAATCAATGATTTTCAACACCAAAAATATTAGCTTGTTTAGCTTTTTTTTAAAGCCCAATAATTGGGTTTTTTGCGTTATTTGAGTATCAATATCGTGTTTTGCACTTTTTTAACCTATTCGGAGTTGGGGACCATGGAAAAGTGTTTAATTCTATAAATTAACTTTCCCAAAACGGTCAAAACTAGTAAATGACACTTTTTCAAAATGGTCAAAACTAGTAAATAACACTTTTTCAAAATGGTCAAAACTA
>JAQFZC010002889.1:0-20910 GCA_034695205.1 Dicyrtoma fusca
TCTAGTTTTGCATCTTTTTGAAATTGGTTATTTCTAGTTTTGCATCTTTTTGAAATTGGTTATTTCTAGTTTTGCATGTTTTTGTGTTATTTCTAATTTCCATCTTTTTGAAAATGCTAATTGCTAGTGATTATCTTTTTCAAATGTTAATTATTAGTTTTGACCTTTTTTAAATGCTAATATTTAGTTGTGATCCGTTTGAAAACGTTAGTAGGTAGAATAAACATTTTTGTAAAGTATTCTGCCAATTGTTGAGGGCTTCCCAGTTCCGAACAAGTTAAATATTTATTTCAGGAAAGGTTCAAAATGTAAATGTCCTATTTACCCATTTTCAAAAAGT
Organism: Dicyrtoma fusca; assembly: GCA_034695205.1. Taxonomy (NCBI): domain Eukaryota; kingdom Metazoa; phylum Arthropoda; class Collembola; order Symphypleona; family Dicyrtomidae; genus Dicyrtoma; species Dicyrtoma fusca. The sequence goes on from JAQFZC010002889.1 coordinate 341, forward strand.
GGTACACTTTTCGAAATGTATACTTTCCTTTGAAGAAGCGTAAAATGTTCTATCTCCATATTCCTGGAAAGATGCAAAATATTCTATCTACGGGCTCCTGAATAGGTGCAGACTATTATACGTAGGTAATTCTAAAAAGATGCAAAATATGCATTTTGAATGATTTAAAGGATGCAAAAGGCTCTATTTTTATGTTTCTGAAAAGTTGCAAAATGTTCAATATACACACATGGTTTTTAAAAGGTGCAAATAACTGTACTAAATGATTTTAAAAAGATGCAAAATGTCCTATTTGACTGCTTTTAAACGGTACAAAATGCATTATTCATTCAATTCCAAAAAGATGTATGTATCTACATAGGTAGAACACTCTATTTCTAAACACTTGGCATGATATATGTTTCTGAAAGGGCGTAGTGTTCAATTCACATAGGTACTTTTGAAAAGGTGGAAACTTTTCTATTTACACTTTCTCCAAAAGATGCAAAAACGTGTATTTTATTGCTTGCATAAATTTTTTTAAACTAATTTTAACCATGGATTTATAAAGGCGCAAACAGTCTATCTTCATATTTTAAAAGTTCAAAAGTGTGCAGAACTTAGGTAATTCCCTTCTGTCATTTCCCAATGTCCGAGATAGCCTTCTGAAACAAATCTCTATACTTCATTTTTCTTCTTAAGCCAGGACCGCAGCCGATAGAGACATTCATTCTAACATGATGAACGATGAAGATGCATGGTGTGTAAGGCGGTTTTTTCGTTGTACTAACATACTCAAAGCTATATACTCTCCGATACTGATACTTATGTTTCTGATAGTTATCATCGCAAACTTATTTAAAATCCTTTTAAAAAAATCCTGAAACCACACTGAGCTGCGTACAACAAGCCGAAACAGATCATGAAAAGGACGAAGACGGCAAAAAAAAGTAAAGAAAAAGACGAGGATGATGTTAGACTGAAATGCATTGCTTCCTCCGTCGCTGTCTCTGGCGGGGTGGGAACGGACACAAAGAAAGAAAGCAAAAGAGAAAGGTAGCCTCATGCTCTGGGTTCACATGGGTTAGGAAAGTACAGTCGTTCAGTTGCATCTCTAATAGCAGTTCTACAGATAATAGTAATGAGAAGGGATGTCAGTAGTAGATAGAACTATTTCGCTAGTTAAGGTGCAAAATGACGCTTATCCTTAAGATAAGAAAATGACCGTATTTACCAATTTACGTAAACACACTAATACGGCGTTATTTAAAAAAGTGAAAATCGACCCTTTAGACATTTTTTAAAAGCATTTATCAAAGGTTTTTACTATTTAAAAAGCATAGGTAAATCAAAAGTTTTACATGTTTCTGAAAAGTGCTAATCAATGTTTGGCGTATTTTAAAAAGCTTAAAATGAGAGTTGGACTGGGTTTGCATGTTTTTCAATGGTCTAAATCATTTAGTTTGTCGTGGAAAAATGTAAATCGAAGTATTTCATACTTAAAAAAGCATAAATTAAAGTTTTTGATGCACTAGAAAAGTGCAAATGGAAGTTTTGACAATTCAAAAAGTGTAAATCGAGATTTTGTACATTTAAAAAAAACTCATATCGAGGGCTCGCACATTTTATTAGATGTCAATAAAAGCTTCGCACGTTTCAAAACGTTAAAATATTAATTGTGCATATTTAAAAAAAATGTGAATCAACTTTTGCATACTTATAAAAATGTAAATCAGGTGTGCAAATTTTGATCGGATGCAGACCGAGGGTTCGTATATTTTGTAAAGTGTAAATTAAGGGTTCGCACATTTCAAATGAGTAAATCAACGCTTTTGCAAGTTTTAAAAACTGTAAAGTTCGTTTTACAGTTTATTAAGACCCTGATTTGAGGTTCCTTGGATACGCATGTCTTTGCTTTTAAGAAATATTGGATGATCGTCACTTAGTATCTCAGCCCGGGATTTGTAGCTTACTATTTTACAGATGGAGGGACGAAAGACTAGCCCTGTACGGGGGTTGAAGCACAGAGATCCACGCCAGGCCACCTCAGAGAGTCTCACAATGTTCAAGACCGGAGGACAGAGGAGCGGTTGTGCGACACACGAAGTCTATCGATCGACTTGGGATCCAAAAGCATGAGTTCTGCGAGAGTTGTGTCAGTCGGGGATTCGCAGTCTGCCCCTACAACCAGTAATTGACGTCCACAACACTCACCACACAAGACAAAGTGACTTCACAACAGACAAAGACACTTTCATTTCCCAAGTTGGAACTTGTAAACCTCTTTTTTTCATCTTCCCTTTATCAGCTCTTTACAGAACAAGTGTGAATACAGTCCTCCACTACTTACCACTAAGTACTTGTTGATAACTGGATGATCTGGCTCTGCCTAATAGATCCCAAAGATAATTGTCTAGCACAAAATACTAACATTTAAAGGATTTAAAGAAACAGCTATTGACGGCACGCTTTCTCCTGAATCCACAGATGTAGTGTACTACACATAAATAAAACTTGACTAAAAACAGAAACAAAAAACTTGGAAAGTAGGAAAATATGGACTGAAAAAAAATAAAAAGTTACCAACTTAAAGTGTAGTGTAGTTTCCCCGGGACTTGTGCCCCGTTGTGCTGGAGAAAGTTGAAGGGAAAGCAGATTTTCTCCACCAAATTTGTTTTTCTGACTGATTCTTTTCCGAGATGTATTTATACACATATGTGTGCTCTGGCAAAACTTTTTTGCATAGGCTGTGCCCCACCTGAAAGTGAAAGTCGGCCCTCAATTATTAGTACTACAGGGCTCTTACATCTTCATCATACAAACTGTTTCTACCTTTTTGAATCCTACTACCGATGGCCAGTCAGTCCCTGTTGTTTCCTCTCAAATTTTAAGAAAAGAAAGTAGCTAGCCATGTGTTCCGCACCGGCTCAGAGTTGAACAAAGTGAAAAGTTGAACGGTAGAAGACGAACTAACAGTAAGGGACTAATGTACAGAGAAAGCTGGACAAGTGTGTAAGGTGGTGAAAGGGAAAAGAAACTGTTTTCTTCGCATACTTTCACTTCTCGCTCAATCATTTTCCTTTTAAAGAAAACGCAACACAACTTTCCCCAGTTTCTTCGTGCTTTCTCCTGTGAGTGGGTCACTGGATCTGAGAATGCTTCTGTGAAGTGCTTAGTGGAGGATTTTGAGGTACTTTCTAATCCTAAGTACTGCCATACACTCCCAATACAGTGTCTATCTCGTCCATCTAATTACCACTGCCACTTTCACTCAAGATTTGAGGAAAGCCCGGCCACAAGTATGCCGTAAACGGTAAACGGTGGAAGTTTCGTGTTATTGCTATCCTACTCCTGATAGGGTATTGAGAGCCATCCCATAAACGTTTGACGCCCATTACATCCATCAAAAATAAAATCAAAGTTTATTCTAAACACAGCAACTATCACTATAGTAGGTACTTTGCGACAATACAATTTCTATTTCGTGTTTAATTGCAGATGCGAAATGATAGTGAAATGATCCATTCTTGTGAAGAAAATAAGAAATTGTGTTTTTAGAGATGCTTGTGGAACTGATTGTGTCGTTTGTTTTTAAAATCCAAATTAATATTGTGCATTGTGAATAGTTTGTGTGTTGAGACAGCGGGGAGATCTTCCCTGGAACGAAATAAACAAGGGAATTGAGAGGAAACTTAGCCCATTAGAAGAAGTACTAAAATATTTTATGACACAACTTTAACTATCAGCCTCTAATAGGAAGGGCGTTAATTATTGTGATTTGACTTTCTCCCACCCGTCATTATCTGTATACATAAAATAAAAATTGTTTACTACCAACCTTCAAAGGTGGCTCGGTTCCAAGGGGGAGCTAAAACAAAAACACATTAATGCAAAATCCCACCAACTAATTCTGATAGATACATTTAAATTGTGTGAAATTTTCGATTGGGAAATTTACAATATTTTCAAGGAAAGATGCCACGGAAACCGGATCTCATCGTCGTGCTTTTTTTCTCCTTTTTCTGGACTTTGTGTGCATTAGGTAATTTTTTTTGTTTATGATATTTTAAAATGTCTTTGTACTTGTAAAGGGAAATCTAAGGTGTGTTACTATTGTAATGTGTAAGTATAGGAGAAAGTTTGTGCGTATTTCTCTGCTCATATTAGGTATTAATATTTATTCACGCTTTCTATTTCGCTGAATTTATTCAGGGACATTAAATTTAAATCCCACGAAATGAGGAAACACTAGCCCATTTCGTCTCCTTGTCTTGTCTACTGTATGGTTTTGTCTCTTTTTTGGGGGGTCGTCGATAGATTACGTAGGCAATTGCTCAATTTTAGGGGGACAAGATACCTAAAACCATGTCTTGATTTATTTTTGAAAAATAGGTATTATTAAACATGAATTTATGAAAGTATGACTTTTCTAAAAGTGATTTTTTAATAGCAAATATTTTAGAAAAAGTGTTTTAATAGTGACTGACATTTCTTGAAAGCAGTATTAGGTATTCTAACTAAATATACGAAATCTTTAGAAAGAGGAAAGTTTAAAGAAGTTTTTCGTTTTATTGAAAGCAATATTTTAGTCTTAAGGAAAAAACACCTTTGCAGAATTCTGTACTGCAAACAATTTTATGGCCGCAATTTTCTATACATATTTAAAACTTGCAATAGATGCGTGTCTGTGAAAACGCTTTTTACAAGAAAGTTTACTTATAAGCCCGACGTTTTATACATGGGTTTGAGGGACAGCAATGTTATACTAGGCGGTTTTTAGAGAAATCCGTCTTTGAACTTAAAAATGTAATTTTTAATAAAAAAAAACGTTTGTTTTATTAAAAGAGTATTATTCAAATTAAAAATCATGTGGGAAGATTTTTGTCAAAAAATCACTTCAAACATTACTTACACGATAATGTTTAAAAAAGCTAAAATCAGAAAACTACTTTCCAGGAAAAGTATTTTTGTTATTTGAACATGGAAATTTTGAAGAATACTTTGATTAAAAATTTACAACTTTGAATAGATTTTTGAAAAAAACATTTTTGAAAGCTCTTTCAGTAGAGAAAGCAATGCAGTGTGTCAAAACGTCTTTTTATAAAAGGACGGTTTCAAAGAAGTTTGTACATAAAATGAACATGTCAAAAAAAGTTTTCAATGCAAGGGACATTTTTCAATTTCCAATAAGTTGAATCCAGCTTATTATTTGGGAAGCAAAATGAGACATTACTCTATCATTTGTTTGTAGATAGAGCTCATTTTTCTTCTTAACGGGCCAACTTGAAGGGGGTAGAGTCCAAGGTTCGAAACAATATTTTAACGGAATGTATGGACGATGCACTGGTGAGACTCGTGTGCCTTACCTCAAGGATTTCAAGGATTGAGGATTGGTAAAGTAATGCTTGGGATTTAATGTAGAGAAACGATAAGGGAGATGTGGAGTTTTGTAAATGTTGGCAAGGGCATATCACATCCAGGAAATCAGTCGCTTTAAGGACGGGGCGTAGGAATCACGTGGGCCTTTATCCCTCTTTCGCCAGTACATGCATACATGAATAAATTTCAATGGAGCGTCCCCCTTTATGAGAATTTAGTTGGGTTTCCAGTGAACACTCTCCAGAGCACTGCTAGCGTTGCGTTGGCCTGGACACAAAATAGCATTTTAAACTCAGTCGCACCCGCCGTCCCTCGTAAACGCTCTTTCGATCAAGGGGACCCTCATTTACTACGGCTTGCAAAGTAGTAGGCGAAACCATTCATCAAAATTCAAAATCTCACAGTTAGTTTACTCAGGTTGGCATTTTAATCCTTTTGAAACGGTAATTTATATAGATTTACTTTTTTTTTAAAAAACCTGAATGTCTTGTTCAGATGTTTTTGAAAGAGTTAATGTCTACGTTTGACCATTTTCAAAGGTTAATTTCTAGTTTGGACAATTTCAAAAAGTGCCAGCTTCTAGGTTTGTCCATTTCCAAAGTTTTAATTTTTAAATTCGACCATTTCATAAGAGCTAATTTCTTGGTTTGACATTTTCGAAAGTTCTAATTTCTAGATTTGTCCATTTTGAAAGTGCTAAATTCTAGTTTAGACTGTTTTGAAAGATCTAATTTCTAGATTTGACTATTTCGAAACTGTTAACTTCTAGTTATTGGCCCTTTGAATTTTGAAAATGTCGATTTCTTGTTTAGTTTTTATAAAGCAAAAAATGTTGTAGTAGAATATTTTTCCCTTTAAAAACTCAAAATTAAAGAAATAATTCAAATACGCTGTACTACAAGCGCTAAATTCAAGTTTTGAATATTTTTAAAAGCGTACATGTAACGTTTTAGCATAATTAAAAAAATTGGCTCATAATTGGCCTCTATCATCAGTTGACTTTGTATTCAAGATTTTCTTGAAGTTGTAAATTTTTAAATGAAATCTGTCATTTTTGAAACGCTGATTGTGAGACATCCACCATAGTATATGCAGGTTCCCTTGGAGGAAATGAAAGTGATGGGAAGGGAGTCCGGAAGAGGAAGACAGGGCGATATAAGAGTAGAGCGTGTATTTATGTGCAGTAGTTTTGATGGTGAGAGAAAGTGCAAATAGGGAAAGTTGCAGTGAAAGCAGCAACAACTCTCCTTCGCTCCTGTCCTCGTCCTTTGTTCTGTTTGGTTGTGTTGTGTTGAGAGGACGAGTGACAGACTCGTCCGGATTAAATTTCAATATGTCCTCAGAATAATCCTCTTACGACCGAGTGCTCACTCAACGACATCCTTCCTAATCCAATCCAAGAATTACAAGGGAATCCACTGGTACAGGAGTTAGTTGTACGGTTATTGTTTCTATGCCACATCAACGCAATGCGAAACCACACAGATCTTCAAATAGACGCTGGATTCCATCGAGATTGAGAGACAGCCACTGTCTGGACGCCGTCGGTGAGGAATAGGGTTTATTAGTGGTAATGACGTGGGAAGTGGGCCACCATCCTCACAGTCAACCACTGCACTATTAATGCAAAACCCAACAGGAATGGAGGCCGAGCAATTGTGAAGATGAACCTGAATGAATGAGTGAATGAATGAGTGCATGTTGAGAAACGTGATCCATGTTTTTTTGGAAGGGTACAAAATAGGTTTTTGTTTTATGTTTCAGACATTGTAAATCGGTCAATTTAATATTTAAAGCCATTTACATACGTGTATTTTGAAAAGCGCAAAGTGTAATTTTGCTTATATTTGTAAAGGTTAAAAATACGGTTATTTAGTACGTTATTTTGAAAAGGTGAAAATCCGATTTACGCACATGCATGGCTTTAAGAAGATGCAAGTTCATACCATTTTTGTTTTTTTAAAGGTCCTACTTACATACATGTTTTTAAAATATGCAAAATGTCTTATTTGCATATTTTTCAAAAGATGCAAAATGTCTTATTTGCATGTTTTTAAAATATGCAAAAGGTCTTATTTGCATATTTTTAAAATATGCACAAGGTCTTATTTATGTGTTTTTTAATAGACGCAAAATGTCGTATTTGCATGTTTTTCAAAAGGTGCAAAACGTCCCATTGACAAGCGTTTCGAAAAGATGGAAAACGCTAAATGTAGCTGCTTTAGCATTTAAAAGGTTGCAAAATTTATGATTCATGTGTTCATTAAAAGTTTCTAATTTCTATATTTACACATTTCTAAGAAGGTTCAAAACGGTCCCATTTCTTCCTTCTGAAAAGGTGCCAAAGGAGTTATTTGCGTTTTTAAAAAGGTGTAAGAAGTCCTCTTAGCATGGTTGAGGAAAAGCTTCTAAGTTTCTAATGAAAAGGTTCTAATTCGTTAAAAGCAGTATTAGCTGCTATTTAGATGCTTTTAAAACGACGTTAAGTGTCCTACGTGAACATTTTTTAAAATGTTGTAAAATTAATTTGATTTTTTTTAAATATGCTAAAAGTGACGTTTACGCACTTTGAAAAAAGTGCATATTGTTCAATTTTCATCTACGGTATTCGATAAAATTTATAATTGCATGCTTTTTAAAAGGCGCATGCATGTGTTTGCCCCCTTTTGAAATTTTTGACAAAGGAGAAAACTAAAAATAGCTGTTAACTATGATTTATAATTAGTTGCTTTGTAGTCTAATTGACGAAATAAAGGAAAGTTTCTGTTAGAAAAGAGTAAACAGACACTTTGCCTCTTCACTAACGATTTTTACGAAGAGAGGGAAGTAATATTAAAACTATATTGAGCGTTTTATCTTAAATGAATGAGCGCTTGAGACTTGACTTTATTTCACGCATTTTTGGTTTTACATTCGCTCATCCACCTCCCAACTATGCATCAACTTCAAACACACCAAAAACCATGAGTTATGTACTTTTGCTCAAACTTTATTTCCCTCGTCGTTCGCTGTATTCCACCAGGACGGTATCAACCAACGATATTCCACAGCCATTTTCTAGTGTAATGTATGCAATGTAGATTTTCTATTTATACACCAAAGACACGCATATCGTGGGTGAAGATGCATTCTGGTGTTTGACTGATGAAAGTCCAGTTCTGGCTTAAAAGCATTCTGACGAAAGTCCCGCATCGCCTTGAGGTTATTTTGACGTAAATCTCTACAGTCAACGTTTTACTAACATTTTAACAAAACGTGTAAACGCCACCTAACCATCCTTCAAAAAAAGTAGTGAAACTACTATTTACACTTTTCAGAATTAGCAAAACTGATATTAATTCTTTTTTAAGAGCAGTAAAACTGCTATTTTCACCATTTAGAATTAGCAAATCTTGTCTTTAGGCTTTTTTAAAGATCAAAAATTACACCTTACACTTTTTAAAAATAGTAAAGCAGCTATTTACACTTTTCAGAATTAGCAAAACTGATATTTATACTTTTCCAAGAGCAGTAAAACTTCGATTAACACCTTTTAGAATTAGCAAAAATGATATTTCTACTTTCCTAAAAGCAGGAAAACTGTTATTTAAACTTTTCGAATTAGCAAAACTGATATTTTTACTTTTCCAACAGCAGTAAAACTGCTATTAACATCTTTTAGAATTAGCAAATCTTGTCTTTATACTTTTTTAAAGATCAAAAATTAGTCTTTACACTTTTTAAAAAATAGTAAAACTGCTATTTAAATTTTTCAGAATTAGCAAAACAGATATTTTCATACCTTTTTAACGATGGCAAAATTGATTTTTACAATTTCCAATTTACACTTTTTTCAAAAATATCAGATCAGCTATTTACACCTTTTATAAAGTGGTTAAACAGTGACTTCAGCTTTCATAATTAGCAAGAATGGTATTTATACTTTTTAAAAAGTATCAAAATTTCTATTCACACTTTTTCAAAAACCAGGCAAGCAAGGTTAGTACATCTTTGGTAAACAAAGGTAAAAAGTTGATTGTTGGGGCGTACTTTTTGAATTAAATAGAGGCAAGATTGCCGTCACAGTGTTTTTAAGCGCGTACTGAACTTAATTATTGACAATGCTTCTCCACCCACGTACAAATACATCCATAGCTTTTTATTTTTTGACAGACTTGTACACTTTTGATAGAACAATTTCTGTAGAATAGACCTACCATTTGAGTGCAACGTTCACGACGTCTATTTTTACTACTTAATGGGAAATTACCCATGGAAGGAACAGACCAGAGAAGCAGTAAATAAATAATAAAATCTTGAGAATTCCGACGCAATGAATTTATAGAAGTAAGCAATTGTACTATGAATATACAGCTATAAGAAAAAGCTATAAGCACCAGCTATAGCGTACTCTAGCTACAGACTATCTACGTGGAGACTATTAACCCAATAAAAAAGAATAGTAAGCAGATTTTTTTAAGCCTTTATTTTTAATGAGCTGATCCACAGAGCGAGTGTTATTGGTCCGAAGGGGTTTTGATTTTTTTTACTACAAAAAATTACAAGGGTAGACAATTAATTAAAAACATGCTGTACATGTGAAGATGTTGCTAGCAATAAATTGCTCAAGTAAAAACACGCATAGTTTACAAAGATTATTTATGCACAGGCCCTCACTAATTCCCCATGCAATAAGAAAGTATATACTAATCGTAAGTAATTAGCAGTGGTTTTAATTACAAGTATTTTTTGGATATTGTGACAAAGTCAAACTTCTAGAGAACCAAGTTCTGTCAAACTTTAGGGTTAGAAAGTAAAAAAAAAAAATAAAAAAAAAGGCTACAATATTACGTGAATAATGACTCTGTGAGGGCTAAAAAAAGTAAGGACCCAGCATAGTTGAAGCTTAAAGGCAGTTGACAGTGAATTTGTTCGTCGTTGGTCGATGGGGAAACTAATAAAGTTAATCAATAGGAAGAAGACATGAGATGACTGTTTGTGACTGACAAATTAGTACAAGTCTCGCTGTGGAGAAAGGACGTGGGACACACACTGGAGATTGTTGAAAGGAAAAGACGATGATTTGTCTTTCGTCTTAAGCCCTGTCTTCTTAGAGGCGTCCATAAATTACCCTCGTCCCACTTTATCAATATAATTGACTCTCAAAGCCTTTCTTTCTACCTGAATACGACATTTTTGCTAAATCCTGGACGTAATATATGCACAACCCCTCACTGTTGTATATAGCTAGAAAGCAAAGACGCTCGAATTTCACCTTCCAGCCCATGAGACAGACACCACGTGGAGGCTTTTTCTTTGAATCCTCAGTCAAAATGTACAACTTTTTGAGAATTTACCTTTCGGCCCCCAGCAGCAGCAGACTTTCTCTTTTTCCATGCATGGCTTTATGGACCTCCGACTTTCCTAAGACAGCTGAGACTGACTTGAGAGTGGAACATCACCAAGTACCTTTTAATTATCCACAAGAATCCTTTATGGGAAAATCAATAGAATGCCGAAGAGCACGAGTGAAAGTCCTTTTCATTAAAGGTTACTTCCAACCAGCTAAAACATCTCAATCCACTTCCCACATCCCACTGTAACGCCAACAAACGCTAACATCTTCTTTAAAAAGGAGAATTTTCAAGGAAAAACCAAAAAAAAAATAGAACTACCTACCTTTGCTTTCTCCTTTAGTTTTGGTTTTGGATTTCTACCCTACAGGAGTTACAAATAGTTCTACGAGTAGAACTGGATAAGTCAAATGGAAATGGTGGGAGAGCAAATGGGGAAATAAGAAAGTTTCTCGTCTTTTTTTTTATTTCAAAGACATTAAAATCCATGAAAATGCCATCAAATGTCAAGTGATATTTGAAACTCTACAGATTACAGGAGCAATATGGGATGGAAATATAATCAGATGCTCGCTGGATGCTCTACCAAGTAAAAGACAGGGCCTGGGTTGAGAGGGAAAGTGACGTTTTTATGCTGTGTATATTATACGGTTGTGGACTCGTAAAACATTTCAGGTTTTGATGATTTTGGAAGGATGCAAAATACCTTATTTTCATGGTTTTGCAAAGGGGATTATTGTTATAATTCCGAGATTTCAAAGCTAAAAAATGGTTTTTGGGAATTTTACAAAATATATATATTGGGCTACTTACATGATTTTGGAAAGGTGCAAAAGAACGTAATCACATGTTTTTATGATTTTGGAAAATGGTTTAATTAGTTTTGTTTGAAGAAAGCAGAATTCTTTATTTGCATGTTACAATTTGAAATACTTACGTGTGTTTAAAGATGTGCAAATTGTTTTGTTTACGTGTTTTTGAAAAGGTGTAAAACGTTTTATTTACGTATTTTTGAAAAGGTGTAAAACGTTTTATTAACGTATTTTTGAAAAGGTGTAAAACGTTTTATTTACTTGTTTTTGAAAAGGAGTAAAACGTTTTATTTACGTGTTTTTGAAAAGGTGTTAAAAGTCATATTTGCATGTTCTTGAAAAGGTGTAAAATGTCATATTTAGATGTGTTTGAAAAGGTTAAAAATGTATTATTTACATTCTCTTAAAATTAAAGCGTTTTTTTCCTTACTTGTTACTATAACTTTTACCATTTAGAGAAATATCAAAATGTTACAAGTACATATTTACAGGTTTTCAAAACAGGCCAGAAGTTCTACTATTCTGCAGGCTTCGTCAAAAAACCTAAGCAATATTTAATAAATATTACTATTTATTGCTTTTCTAATGTTCAAAAGTTCAAAATGTATTATCTCCAATTGACTGAAACGTGTTTTTTATCCTAATGTCCCATGCTTTGAAATGTTGAAAAAAGATTCATTGACACGCTTTTTAAAAGTGAGAGTGGGGAAAGTACCTTTTTACTTCTTACTACTTGCTTGCAATTATATTTTGAATACCAGCATCTTCTCGTACTTGGCTTTAAAAAATCTTTGCGTCTTTGAACTGCAGATGTGTCGACATTTTGCTTCTTAGACTATCGTATCATTGCACGTGGTCCTTTTCCCTCAGTATTTGTTGGCGTACGGGTTCTGAGACTAATGATATCTCTCTCAATTTCAGTGTTTAATGATTGAGACATTGGGAATTAGGAGAAAGGAGGATTTCATATTAAAATTAGAACTGAGAACAAAGTCACTGCCAGTGTGCCGTTGATAGACATGGGAATAAAATTGGTTCGTAGGGATTTAAAAGTATACTTTTCCTTTTTACAACTAAATTTGATTTCTTTTACTTTCTCCAATTTGTGATTCAACTCTGCTACTTTATCCGATTATTTCACGAATTGTCCCAGCATCGGTAGGTACATATACACTTATACATACATCTGTTCGAAAGACATTGAAATTAGTCAAAAATGGGTATACCAATGTGTAACATACCGATTCAACATACAAAATTATAATAATATTCGGTAATTACAAATGAAATTAAGCCGAAAGAAAGCAAATGCTCTTATTCATATAGATAAAAAAAAAGTAGAAAGGCTGCCTTCGTCAGAGAGCAGCTTACTTTGTACTTGCAGCCTTTGGAGCCTTGCAGAATTTAAGTCATTTAAAACATTTTAAACATTTACTACACACCTTTGACACCTTTCTCCAGTTGTATTTTTGGACGTAATATTTGAAAATCCCCTGTAAAAAATATAGTGCCAGTCTCATATTCTCGGTACATGTAAAATATGTACATGCTAGGAAAGAAAAAAAAGTAATGGACCTCAGATTTTTCCTTTCTCGAGCTGAGTTTGTGAGCTGCGGAGTCGGGAGTCGTTTTGAGGTTAAAAAAATCGCCTTAGTTCCAAGGATTTTCACATGACGAAGCTAAATTGAAAAGGAATGACTCGGGTTGAGAAGATCAACTTGGAAGTGCATAAAAAAAAAGAAAGAAAGGAAGGAAAAGAAAGACTTGCAAGTTTGCAAGTACACTCAGCTCGACTGTCTGCTTTATTTTGCGTGTATAGTGGGTCCGCAGGGTTAAAAGTGAAAGTACACGTCGTATGCATGTACACTTAATTGACTAATCGCAAGAACGGGGAAGGGGCAGTGCATAGATCACTGCCTTGACAAGGGACTTGAGCCTTCATTGCTTCTTATATAACTTAGTTAATGGGGGGGGGGCGGCGAAAATCTGGCAAACTTTTTGAAAAATTCAAACGTCATTTATGCCCAGCCCCCGGACCTCCCGAACTACTTATGAAAGAAAGTAACCACATATTTCAAAGTGCATGCAATCTGGAAAAGGTCAGGAGGTGGTTTAGCTCTCGGTTGGTATAGGTGTAGCTACATATATATATAGCAGAGTCTAATAGAGTAGTTCTTCCATGCACTTTCAAACACCGCCAAACGGCGTACTTGTGCTTTTAGGAAGATTCACGATATTATATTTACAATTTGACAAGGTGCAAAACAGGATATCTGAATTCTTAAAAAGACGCAAAACATCACATTTTAACTCTCAAACGATTCAAAACTCAACATCTGTCTTTTTTACAAGGCACGAAACATTATATCTATTTTTTCTAAAGGTGCAAAATAAGATATCTGCCCTTTTAAAAAGGTGCAATACATTACAATAACACCTTCACAAGGTGTAGAACAAGCTTCAAGCGCTTTTGAAAAGGTTTAAAAATTATATTAACCCTTTCTCAAGGTGCGAAACAAGGTATCTGCGCGTTTGAAAATGTGCAGCACATTACAACTACATTTTCACAAGGTGCAAAACAAGCTTTCAGCAGTTTTAAAAAAGTCCAAAAAATTGTTTTGTAACTTTTACAAGATTTAAAACGAGGAACCTGCGCTTTTGAAAAGGTGCAAAACATTACAACAACAATTTCACAAGGTGCAAAACAAGCTTTTAGGGTTTTTTAAAAGGTGCAAAACGTTATAACTACACTTTCAAAATGTGCAAAACTAGGTATTCTACCTACGCTTCTTTAAAAGTTCAAAAAATTAAATTAACACTTTCACAAGGTGAAAAACAACTTCTGTTTCAGGGCTTTTGAAAAGGTGCAAAACATTGCGAGTACACTTTCAAAATGTTTAAACCCGCTGCGCTGTCTGTCCTTTTAGCGATGCTCAAAATTCATGTGTCAACAAATTCAAAAGATGCAAAACTGGATATTTTCACATTTAACAAAGTACAAAACATGAGACATTCGAACTTTCAGGTACTGTGCGTCTGTGTCTGTACCTGTAAGCTGTAAGTACAAATGGCGTTTTAGGTAGGTCCATAGGTAGGTAAGTGTATTTACGACTTTAATTTTGAAAGCACAGATTTTGCACAGATTCCCACTGTTCCTTTAAAATAAGCTAAAAACAACCAAACTTTGAATTCCAGCATTAATCTTCCATGTAATTAGTAAATTAGTGTAGCTTTACGACTTGATTGGAACTCGATAAACTTCCCTCAAGTAATTACACGTGTAATCTCAATTACAATTGCTGTCCCAGTCGTTTATTTCTCATTAAATGGAACGAGCAGAGCAGTAATTCTTTATTTATTGCTAATGAGCCTCATACATCTATAATGTATAGGCACTTCCCTTATGGCAAATGGGAAAATAAGGTCTATACTATACTGGCTCTATATAGAGCTATAATATTTGTCGATTAACTCACATGCACGGGATTTATGGGGAAATGAATTGATTTACATTTTTTTTGTGGGTAACATTAAAGTGTTTCTCTTTGATTTATTCTTGTAGACTACGACTTGGACTCGGAGGAAGAGCGGGTAACGACGACGTCAGAGCCACTGCCATTCTTTGATGATCATTTCAATTTGACAAACATCACGGCACCCTTGGGATCCACAGCATTTCTTCACTGTAAAGTCAATATTTTGAAAGACAAAACGGTGAGTCAACAACTCCAGGATACTCAAATATATAAGAAAAGAAAATATGCTTTTATTATCCAATATTTTACAGTTAGTCTTTTGTTGTAAGTCTTTTGGTCCGTAGATTGAGATTGATTGAAATTTCCAGGGAATTCAATTGAATTGTGTTTTGTGTTTGAAAGTAGGTATGTAGGTAGCTCAAAAGTAGTTTTCATTTAAAAAAAAAAACATTTTCCCCCTTACCGTACAGCTCCTGTTAGCCTTCTGTCGGTACTTGACTCAAAGCTGTGCCTATAATGGCATACATTGAGATTTAACGTATTCGGAACTCCATCCCATTTAACCATGGAAGAATTCTTTACAAAAGTGATTAATTCTATAAATTACCTTTTTCAAAACGGTCAAAACTAGCAAATAACACTTTTTCAAAACGGTCAAAACTAGTAAATAACACTTTTTCAAAATGGTCAAAACTAGCAAATAACTTTTTTTCAAAATGGTCAAAATTAGCAAATAACACTTTTTCAAAATGGTCAAAACTAGCAAATAACACTTTCAAATTGGTCAAAACTAGTAAATAACACTTTTTTTAAATCGTCTGAACAAGTAGAGAACATTTTCAAATGGTCAAAAAACTAGAAATTACCGTTCTCAAAAACATTCAAATCCAAGTGTGTTACAGTTGCGAAAAGGTTAAGAAAAAAAATTAAAATCAACAAAACATCGACTTTTCACATTTCAAAAGGACACGTTTCAAATATACCTACGTTTAATTTACCGCATTCAACAAACCCCTCTGGTGGTCCTAAGGGCTGTCCATAAATGACATCGAAATATTTACTTTACTGATTTTCCCCGTAGAAACGGAAGAGAGGGCGTAGTGATGGACCAATTACGGTAGATTAGTGCCTACATACTAGCCTATTTAGAAGCATATACCCATCCACTCATCCCTACAGTTGGTTATGCTGCTCGCTAAAGATTCAAAGGAGTGTGACAGGAGTTAAATTTTATTTTCTTGGACGCCAGTACAGTTGTTATACATGGCATTTGTGTTGTTGTTGGTGGTAGTACAGGCTGTCTGTCTGTCCGTCTGTCTGTCGGTCTTTTTCTGGCTTTGGCTTTGGGTTCTCTTTGGATTTAAAGATTCAAGTTGCAGTTGCTGCTACATTTTAACATTTTCTCAGAGTGTTCCTGACAATCCCATGATGACACGTAAATAGGGAAGTACACTTGTAAAATTCTATTCCCAATTCCAAGGGAATTTTCATTCTATTCAAATTCAGCCGCATCCTCGCTACACGGACAGACACACGGACAGACAGACCAAGTCACTCGATCCTCACTCTCTACTTTAATACGGGAAATGTGTGGATCAGTGGCACATGGAGACGCCTTCGTTGAGGCACGTTTGTCATAAATATTGTATGAGTCAGTTTTTTTTCGCGTATCTCCTGCTATTTCGGTAGAACAAGCGTATCTTTCTGTATCTGCTGCTTCACCTAAGCGCTCGCTGTATGTATGTAGTGCGCTTTCAGGGACAGAGGGTCCTTCCAAGTATTACTTCAATGTATTTGCGTCATTCGAAAAGTACCAACCAATAGTTTAACCTATTAGGAACTGGGGAACCATAGAAAGAATGCATTACAAAAGTATTTAGTCCTATAATTTAACATTTTCAAAACCGTCAAATCCAGTAATTGAAACTTCCAAAACGGTCAAATCTGTCAAATAATAAGACGTTTTCTAAACAGTTAAAACTAGTAAATAATATTTTTTCAAAACAGTCGAAACTATTAAATAACACTTTCAAAAGGCCAAAATTCTAGAAATTACAGTTTTCAAAATGGTCGAAACTGGAAATCACCATTTTCAAAAACATTAAAAACTGGGAATTCCATTTTTCAAAAACATTAAAAACTGGAAATTGTATTTTTCAAAAACATTCAAAACTAATACAATTTTGAAAAGGTTAAAAACGAAATGTGCCACTTCTAAAAAATTGAGTGTTACCTGTATACGTTTAAAAATACAATTTTGAAAAAACAGTTATGTAAACCAAGTTAAAACAAGGTAGTTATTGCATCTTCAGTAATTGTGGCTTTACAACGTAATAACTGAGGGGTCCCTTCGTTTTCAAATATACTTTAGTCTTGTTTGCATAATGTAAGCTCCAGGCTGTGGCCCAGGCCTGATCATCAGACTGGTGGGAGCATGGGATGCACGTAAATAGTAAAAATATTCGGGTATCGAAGTTAAGGTTTGAGTTTAGCGGTTTAGTTCCAAGAAATGCTCCCTCATCGTAATATGTGACAGGACTGACTTATGGGCTGTGCATAAATGACGTTTGCATTTTCCAGAAATTTTAACCCCACTCAAAGTCCAAGTCATTCTAAATTTTCATTCTTTTTTTAGCATTAGCGCTTAAGACCCCACCCCTTCTTATCAAGTGTAATTTATGATGAGCCCCTTCCTGCCACATCCCGTCGCTGCCCTGTCCAAATTCTAGTAGAACTCGTATTTATGTATGTGTTTTACATAGTACTGCATTTTTATGACATCGGAAATTTATGCTACAAATCTCTTTGTATCATTCCCAAAAACTAAAAGAAATAAACGGAAACTATCCGTATACGTGGACAATTCATAAATTACATAGTTTACTACCCCTCAGGATGAAAAAACGAAAGCTGCCCTATGTTCATTACAGGGGAATTTTGAGAGACTCGAGACGTAATTTATGGACGGCCCTTAAGAAAAATGCTAGGCAAATGTTTCCTTCTTCTCTTGTCTTGTTGTGGTAGTTAAGACATGCTTTCACATCTTTCTTCCCTAAACTGGAACAAGGAGGGAAGAGGGAGGGAGTGTTCGGAGTGAAATATACAAAAGGAAGAGATACCGTCTCCCGTGTTGGAATGAAACTGAAAAAAAATACGGAAAGAAAGGAGGGCTTATTAGAGCAGAAAACGTGAAAAACAAAATGTTTTTTTACTATGCAAGGGGAAGAGAATATGTACGTGAGGGGCGGCTAGCGTGCAAATATCTCTTTCGGAACTCGTAAGTCCTGAATCCTTCAGGACAGAGAAACAAACGGACGGACACAGCACTACTGGGTATATCGGGAACTGGGAGGCAAAATGACGAATCTAAGGGTAATCTAAGAGGCAAGAAAAAGTATACGTTTTGGAATGGGCTGTCCAGAAGGAAGTGCATACGTGCTGAGATGAAATCAAAGCGAGAATTCGGTCAAAATTTAGTGTTTTCTTGAGCCCACTAAAAAGTGCGGATTGCAATGTTTGTGTTTTTAAGAAGGAAGAAGCTAGTTGGTAATACTTTGGGAAGCGCAACCCAAGGGGGTATAGGTTGTTCGTGAATATATAAAATTTTCTATTTACATGGTGTAACATGTTGCTTTAATGACGTTTGAAAGACCTATAGAGAATTTTTACTTCTCTGCAAAGGTGCGAAATCTCATAAATACATAAATGTTTTTGAAAAGATGCAAAATATCATAAATCCATGTTTTTGAAAAGATGCAAAATATCATAAATCCATGTTTTTGAAAAGATGCAAAATGTCATAAATCCATGTTTTTGAAACGATGCAAAATGTCATAAATGCTTGTTTTTGAAAAGATGCAAAATGTCATAAATGCTTGTTTTTGAAAAGATGCAAAATGTCATAAATGCATGTTTTTGAAAAGATACAAAATGCAGCATTTCTATGTTTCTGAAATGGCTATAAATACCTGTTTACCATGATATTGCTTTCGCTAATTGCAAAAGGTCCTAAAAATATCCTTTTTTTAAATGCAGGACTTCTTATTTGCATGTTTTTAAAAATTGCAAAATGTCCTATTTACATGCAATGAAGAAAGTGCAAAGGATCTAGGTACCTATGTATGTAACGCATGTTTTTGAAATTATGCAAGCCGTTCCATTTAAATATAGGTTTTGAAATTAGTACATTATGCTAATTACAAGTAATATATAACATGTTTCTAAAAATCAAAATTAACTAAAGTTATGTAGGTATATACCTACCCAGGTACCTTCAAAAGGTTTCAAAATGATCTGTTTATATAAGTGAAAGCGAAGCATATTTTCTCAAGTTATAATATTTGTAGTAGATAGTACTAATACTTTCAAGTTTACACCGATCACACACAGTAGTATGTGCATTAATTCGCTGTTATTCAGTTTTTAAAGATTAATTAAAGACGCATTTTGCCTCTCAACCCATGCATAGTGTGTATTACTGTAGTAGTACATAGTAATGATGCGTGCATACAATCCAATGCATTGACCGAAGAAAGAAAGAAAGAAAAAATAAAGAAAGAAAGCGAATCTAAGTTGAGCCAAAAAAAGGCTGCTTGGTTTCTTCTATTTATCCTCACAATATCTGTTTTGTGGTGCCTTCGATGGTGGTTTCGATTCTTCCATGGAGAATGAATGTAGGTACATTCAGTCTGGAATTGACTCCGCTGTCATTGAGTCTCTGTGGTGGATAGAGAAAGAGAGAGGGAGAGAGAGAGAGAAAGCAGCATTTCAATCAGGCTGCAAATCAAAATCAAAGAGAAGGAAAAACCAAATGAAGCCATAAAGCTGGTGGGAGATGTAATTCGATTCCAATGTGAAGTGTAGGCTAGGAAGCTCCAAATTACAAATGACGTGGGTGTCTGTCATCCAAAAGCGCACATAAAAACAAGGGGAAAGCGAGTACTAAGTAATCGCTTGGCAGTCGTTCATTTCTCTCTCTCTCCTTTCTCAACAGATATAGGCTTTTGTGGCGGGTCTTGTTTATTTTCCAGAATGTTCCTGTCGTAAATTAAAGCCGCCGCTCTGCACTGACGATGAGTCAATAGTCAGTGCTTGTGGATCAGGGGCATTCAGCAATGACGTCAAGGTGGAAATGCTGTTGGCAAGCGTTTTTCCAAGGTTAACTTTTCGAAACGGTAATATATCTAGTTTTACATATTGTTGAAAATGGTAATTTCTTGTTTTACACCTTTTTAAAAATGTTAATTTCTTGTTTTGACCTCTTTGAAAGTCATAGTTACTTGTTTGAATGCTCTTGAAAATATTACATCTAGTGTTGACACTTTGGAAAAGGTTAATTTCTAGAAAAAGTACTTTTGTGAAGCGCGTTTTATGGTTTTGCAGTTGCGAATAGATCAAAAATAAAGCTTTTATCACTCTGAAAAGTGAAAGTTTATTTATCTGGCATTGTCAAAGCAGCCAAAGCAGAATAGTTTGTGTTTTTTAAAAATATTAGTACCATGGCCATGGCCCGCAGTAGTAGATATGAGCATACGGATAGTGTAAATGGAGAGCGTATGTATCTGTGTGTTAAGCATAGGAGGTGTTAAAAT
>JAQFZC010002890.1:0-20907 GCA_034695205.1 Dicyrtoma fusca
CACCACGGCGACAGGACGGGAGACAGTAGGCAGCAGAGTGACGAGGCTTGGAAAATAAAATTGTAACGCAAAATCAGTGCCAGCGTAGCGAAGCGTGTGGGACGCAGCCACTGCTCAAGGCTTTGCGCTGTAGACGGAGTTTCTCCACGTAAAATCCCAGCCTCAATGCTTTTTTTATGCGAGTTTGAAAACCAAGCGTAGTTTTGAAGGCTCGCGCCATTCCCTGTCGACTGTCCACTCACTACTCAGTATTTAAGGGGCGTTTCGAATATGACATTACAATTTTTAGAAAAACTTATTTTGAAAAATGTGCTTTAATATCTTACATCTTATTTATCAAAATCACCAATTTTCAAAAAAACTATTTTTTAAAAATGCGCTCTTTAAAATAACCATTTTCCAGATACTAGCAGGTTTTAAAACACTACTTTGCCAAATTTCTTAACTGGAAAGGTTAATACAGTATGTTTTAATTTTGTAATTACGGTCTTACATATTTAAAACAGTTTAAGTTTATTTCTACATTGTTTTTTGAAAAGGCAACTTCTACATAATCATCTTTTACACTGTTTAGAACGTTTAACTTTGAATTTTAGGTATTCCAATTTTTTTAAAAGCCTTGTATTAACATGTCTTACACTTTTTAGAACGTACTTTTTTGATTTTTAGGAACTTCTTTTTTTTTAATGGTGTAATTTACTTTTTCACACTTTTTTAAAAATTGTAATTTTATTTTAGGTATTTTTAAAAATGTTCACATTCGTCATTTATCATTTATCATTACTCTATTTGAAAATATGTACACAGACTTGCTTTACTTTCTTTTTGAAAAAGTTAGTACCACATATCGAGAAGGACATTACGTGTTACACTTTTGCAAAAAGTAAATTTTTGTTTCACTACCCTTTTGTAAATTAAAAAAGCTATTATTAGATTTTATACACTCTTGGAAACAGTTATATCTTGTTTTAGGTACTGCCTTTGTTATAACGATTAATATTATATTTGACTTTTTATGGAAAAAGTTGAACATTGCTTACTAACAGTTGTTATTATTGGTTAAACCTTTGAAATCTAACTAGCGATGGTTAGAACAATAAATTATTAGCGTAATATCACGGGTGTAACCATCACGCATGGCCTCGATTACTTAACATTACCTGTAATAAAGTTAGCCATTGTTAAAGTCGCAAAGTCTCAAGTGAAATAAAGGTTTTATTGGATAATTGTATTGGTATTTTAAAGAGTTGAATCCGTTCCTTAATATTTGACGTTATATTTGCAAGGCTTCAAACCATCGACAGTCGACAGGCTATACCTGTAGCCGGTTCATATAGTACTTGGATGTATAATAATAAAACATTGCGCAAGTGCCGCAGAGGCAAGTAACATGCCATATTTTGGAAGCACGTTTGTAGTGAAAGGCAATTATGAAAAACATGTTAGGTTACGAGAACTTGAATTGCCAGGAGTCTTAACGGCTTTATATAAAACCACTTCGTTTAAAGTCTATTTATTTATGATAAGGAATAATAATGATATCTTATGGTTGAGTGCAGCGTTTCAAAGGGCGTAAATATCTAGTTTTGAAAGTTTTGTTTTGCACTTTTGTAAAACACTGAATTCGTACTACTTGCAGTTTGCAGGTTTTTAAAAGAGGTATTAGACTGTTTTACACATTTTGTAATTTTTAAAATCATCTTTTTCCTTATTTAGAACCTTGTCCAAAACAAAATCAAGTGGCATTATATTTGCATGGCTCCCCAAGTTTATCGGCAAGCTGGCATTAATTGGCTTTTAGTTTTACGTTGAGTTGAAATGGTGTCGCCTTGGACGGTTAAGGTATGTACGAGCCACGAGCTGGAGTAGGAAGCTATTTGGAAAGCTAAATGGCAACATATTTTGGGAACATTCCCGGAAATGTTGCGCTTATAAATATTTTAGCAATAACAGAAAACTAAAAATAAATAACTAATAAATTATAAATTAATAATACTTTATAAGTACTTACTAAGTACTAAGTATACTGAGTCTACGGGCTATCCTCGATGGAGGACAGTGTCAATTTATTTTGTTAATAAAGCCTTATATATATACCTTAATTAAGTAAGTACGTAACTTCATTAATATTGTTAAGCAATTTCAATTATTCTATTTCAGCTTGAGCATTATTCAGTTTCCTACTTATAACTTAGAGGTAGGTAAGTACATGTGCATTATGGCAACAGTTTGGATCTTTGGATGTTATTCGCTTCTGTATAATGGAAACAGTAGACCAACAATAAATGAATACTATTATGTATTTTAATCATTAGTATCATCAGTCTCGTGGTAAGTATATACCGACGGGAATTACTACAAAGATGAATAATTTATAATAATATTGTGAAAAAAAGGAAGGAACAGGAACAAATAATTTTATTCAATAAGAAAGAACTCTTGTGAATACAGTACACACAGCTCCAACGCAGACTAGAGAAATGGAAATAATACTGTGATTGTAGGTATGGTGACATGAGGAGACTAATAAAGTAAAACTTCTTTCACACGTACTCGACGTACTCCAATACTACTAAATTAGTCACGAAGGGAGAAACACCGCTCAAACCGTTATGAATTTCTGAAAGATTGTAGGAACAAAATAATATAGTTTTATATTGGACTTGAGAAATAAAATGTAATATTTAACATATTGGTATTAATTACATGTGTCACACATTTCAATCCAATCCACTTACGGCGGCAGCCTGACGTTATTTCGACTTCTAGCTCAGGACACATTTTAAAAGCGTAACGCCCAGTCACTTGAGAAAGTAAGACCGGCATTTCAGGAAACGGCATCATCAGTTTTTTATGCTCCCAGTGATTTGGGCATAAAAAAATATTATCGGGGCATTGGTCACACTTTTCGATCGTCCACCGATCCCACCCTATAAATAGTATACTAAGCTTTTTCAGATCTAAGAAATCAAAGTAAAAATGAACCCAAAGCTTTATAATTATGAAAAGACACATTAGTTCAGCTTTAGATTGTTATTCATCATCTTAATAAAAAATATACTAACTTTGTAAGTCACATAAGGATGGGTTTACTCGCAAGGTATCAATCTCTGACACTGATTGGCATTTATTACTGTCATTCGCATAAAGATGCAGACAGGTCTCTGGAGTAAAACCGGTGAACGCTGCTTCAATGGCCGGGTAGGAATTTAGATCCTTCCACATATCGATTGTAATGCTTAGCTCCTTGAGATTTCTAAATTTCCAGAGTTGCTCTGCTGCTCCTGAGAAATTCGACACCTTCAAGGAAGCAATGGTCTCAAGATTTGGGAACATTCGACAAAGGTACTCCAGCCAATTTGGTGGAATGACACGGTTGTAGTTAAAATGCAAATGACGAACCGATGAAATCGGATTTATTTCCTCGAAGAAAACCACACTGGGCTCATCGTCAAAAGAATCCGGGATAAACTGAAATGAGATTGTTTCAAGGCTCGGAAATATTTCCGATAAATTTAGACCATCATAATTTGGAAAAATCTTGACTGGCCCTGGCTCGCCAATAAGGCGCAGGCATATTTTCTTTAACTTTGGAAACACTGGGAGGTCCAATCCATATTCTCTAAATATTTGGTTATTTCCAAGCGGATAAAACGTCTCAATTTTTTTTAAACAGGTCGCACTTGAAAATAACCACTGAATATAATTTCTTAGCATTATTGACTCCCGAACAATCTTTTCACTTAAACTACTGGCTTCATAACAGCGGAACGTGTGTATATCAATTTCTTCAAACTGTGGACCCGCAGCTGTTAATTCGTCTAGCAGTTCGTATTTAGGAAATCGTGATTTGCAGTAGAGTAAGTCCATGGACTTGAGGAGGTGGATTTTCTTCAGTTTTAGAAGGAGTTTTAGATAATCGTAGGTACACCGATTACGAAATACTATTCTTTCCAAGTTTGGGGCCGCCATCAGAACTTCATAAAACACGCTGCTCACACGAGATTCATCGCCTAGTTCGATAACCTTTAAATTATTTAATAGCACATTTGCATTCGGTTTAAAAGGCAATGGTTTACTGTCCCCATTATCTTCAGGGTACAAGAAGCTACTGCCTTCGTCTTGACTGAGACTGAGATACCGGTACATAGTCGCAGAACAACGGTATGCAAATACCTGAAGAAATGGAACTTGTTCAAGAAACAATCTTTCAAAGCTAAAGTTGTCAACTTCTGCCGGCTTTGTCAAGTCCAATGAAATCTCCAGCCTTTTAAAGTACTTTCCATGAATCTTGAGAATCTCTTCAACAGTCCAGTTCTCGATTAATAGTTTTTGGCTTACGAAGAAGTTATTGCATGGAAATTTAAATCGTCGAATCTGACATTTCACATGCTGATCGTGATCATCTTGCTCCGAACTTGACTGGAAAGAGTAGGAATTTTTCATAAGCTCTAAAAACCTATCAAGCCTGTCCGTTTTGATTGCATCGTAATCTTTAATTAAATTAGCTTCGCCTTCGGTGATTTCGATGGGACAACAATCACTATTTTTTAACAAAATTTTCGTAGCTTCCACATTCCATAGGATGTTGACTTGACGGCACACTTTTAGGTCTGGTAGGGTCAAGTTCTTGAATATTTGACGCAATATCTGGAATTACAAAAAGCCGGCCAAAATGGTTTACGAATTCAATATCAATTTCTAAAAACCCTAAACTGTTGACTGTACTTACTCGGCCGTATACTATATACTATATTTCGTTCGTAGAGTACCTAAGGTACTCTCTACTCGTTAAACATAATAGAATTTTACAATAAATACTTAAATAAAGAAACATAATAAATTATAGTGATGGCAGATGGTTGATGAACGTAGTTTATAGGTTTTTACTTTTTATGTACTTACCAAATCGTTTTGAAGTACAACTTCTTCCGGTGTTTTTTCGTCACAAGACATTTCAATCAAAAATGTTTACTCGCCAAATCACAAATATAACCAAAATCGCTAAAATTCACCGCTGACTGGTGACTGTCAACTGTGGTTCGACTGCTAATAATACAGTGTCAGTGTATTAAGTATTTTCTTTATAAATCTGAAAAAATAAATGAAAAGTTTAATATTAAATCGATTAACTAATAACTTAATAACTAAAGTCAAACGTCAACTGCCACAAATACAGCTCCTTTGACTTGCGAATGTGAAAAAAGTAAAGAACGTAATTTTGCAGTCACCCGCTCACAAGACCACTGATCACTGCCTCACTGCAAAACTGTGCAAAATTGCATTTGGCATTATTTCTTTCTATTTCTGCAGCGTTAACCAATGTTTTGGTTTTACTTCTTCTTAGTGGATTTAAATTAACTTTTTCAGTTGAAACATGCATTGAAGTCTTGAAGCTTTTGAAATATGAAGCTTCCCAATAAATTAATCATTGTTTCTATCTGAATATTTTATTATGCTTAATTTAAGCACTCACTAACAATAAGAGCCACCATTTAATGTGGGCAATGACATAAGTAGTAATTGCGTAGCGATAAACGAGATTATTTTGATTATAATTTCACTCTAAAAATGATTTTATAGCTTACTAGTTAGTGATGATATTTGTAGCCTAATGTACCAATATGCTAGCATATTATTCATAGATCGCAGTATATGTACCAGTAATAGTGTTTTATGCATCAAGAAATCAAACTGGTTTATGTATTTCAGTACCTACTTGTGTACACTAACGTTTTCTGCTTAACTGTCAACATAAAGACTTAAAAAAAATTACAAAACATAAAATAATTAGAAAATATACTTTTAAAAGCTTTTTGGTTTGTGTGTGAGTCAGTGATCTGAAATCTATGAACTTATTATGTACCTAATTAATAATAATTATAATCTATTGACTGTCTATTCCATTATTCATGTTTATTCATTCAGTTTGTTTTAAAGTTAAATCGTAGTAAACACGATAATAAAAAACCCGTAATTAAAACCTCATTAATGCAAAACATGCTTTATCAGTTTGTCATCGCACACAAAACATAATAACTGTAGGTAATGACGAATCTTAAGTCTTAAACTGCCTCTATTTCCATTTATTGTCGCAGTAAAGCAGCGATTTACAATTTCAAAAACTATTATTTACTTGCACTGTAATAACCGACAGCCTACAACCAACGCAACGATCGTATCATAAATTAAAAAACAAAATCCTTTTCTGTTTTGAAATGGCTACGTTTTTTAATAAAGGGTTTCCATTTGTGAGTCTTATCTTGACGATTGCTGTAGGGGTAAGTCAAAAACTAAGTTGAAATAATTAAGTAAGTTTTTAAAGAATATTTCCACAATTAAGTTATGCATTATATAATTACATATTTTTACTTTTAAAGTGATATTTTTTATAAATTACAGCTAAGCAAAAGCGAAAGCGACAAACCATTAGGTTCATGGCCCGGATCAGAACTACCCAATGAAAGTTTGAGCTGGACAGAAATCAAATTGAACCGAAAGGGAGATTTGTACAATTCGGTGGCAATGACTCGAAAAGCATGGCCATTTCCTGGAACTGGAGGGACCGGAAATAACCGGAACATGGCTGGATTTAAGAATCTAGATCATAATTCGAATATTCCCATCATGGAGCAGATCTCGTCAAAAAATCAAAATTTGGGGGCATCACAATTTTTATTACCACAAGGAATTCAGAATTTCAATACGGCTGCTGTTCAGTCACAGTCACGACCACATTCACCATTTATGGGCGGTTTTGTGTCAACTTCCGTGGTTTCTACTCCTGGCGGTGGATTTATTATCCAAACTAATAATGGCGATGAGGATTCAAATAATTCGGTCCCACCACCACAACTCTGTCCCGGATTCCCATTTTGTGGTAGTAATGGAGCCCCATTTTGCCCAGGATTTCCTTTTTGTGGTGGAACTCCATTCTGTCCTGGGTTTCCATTCTGCAGAGCAACGGCAACTGCCCCATGGACTAAAAATATGAAGTCAAATGGGCCAGTGAACTTCGCCCCATGGCCAAATGTTCCAGTCATGAATCCAATCCCCTTCATTGGCAACGTATTCAAAACTATTGAGGGTGCAATTCCGGTTTCGTCAGCATCGCCAGCCCTGGCAACCAATTTGGAATCGAATGGTCTTCCAAATTCACCTGGGTTTCTTCCGTACGGCGATCCCCGTACTAATGCTATTGAGACCCGCTAAATAAAACACCTGTTAAAAAAATTAATTTTCATTATTACTAATTAAGTACTACAGCATTCACATAATAACAAGAGTAAGCAAGTTTATTAACATCTAGATTTATTTCCTACAAAAACTAAAAATAATTATGCTGTATGACAGTTTTTCTTAACTGTATTTAATTGTGAAGAACTGCACACGATCGAAAAGTGAGTTACAATTATTTCAAAACCTAAAAGTGCTACAGAAAGACAAAGCAGAAATAAAATATATAAGGTGTACTAAATTAACAAAAGCAATTATTTTGAATTACTATTTCTAAAAATGCTAAGGTAATCGAAGAGCATAAAAAGCATAATGAACTTTGAATATATTATATAGTATAGTATATTAGAGCATAATAAACTTCATTTAACCGGATTTAAGTACTTATGTAATAAATTGCAAAATTTAAAATTGTGTTGGTATGGTAGGTGTCTTAACTTCCTTTTTAGCGTTTGCGGGAAGCTAGCTTTTGCTTTGCGCTTTTGAATCCATTTTTTGAAGCTCCCGTACTACCCCTTTCCGTTGCGCTGTAAACGTGAAAACTATTATCTAGCTAGATCACAACGCACTTCCATCTGAAGACTAAAGAGAAGGAGGCATCAATTTGGTGTAATCTAAAAGGATATTTTGCAGATTACAGATTACAGGTAAGAAAGAACTGAAGACCAGTAAATTACAAACTGGCTTTTTGTTTGTTTCTCGCTCTTTTTAACTGTGACTTTAGTGCAGTTAACTAACTTAGAATTTGAATTTTGTTTTTTTACTTTTATTGAAAGTTGACCACAGTTTGTAACACAAATGGTCGGTTGAGAGGAATACTTGGGCAGCATCATCAAAGTCAAGCTTCAAAATCAAAATCATTTAATGACTGAAAAATACTGGCTTTTGACAATCCTGATACGTACTTTTCGTACTGGACCCAATTTCCCTTTGCAATTATTTGGCTTTTGGAAAATTCGAAAGGGAAGGAACAAGTGAGCGAAGCCCCACTTGTTTCTAATTACGTATATATTAATATTATTTTAGGGGTAAATGACGTCTATTTTTGAGTGCTTCGGTGTCGGCGTGATGGTGGAAGGAAAGGAGATTAATTTGGAACTGTGGACCGTAGCTGAAAAGGAGGACTATGATAGAATCCGCCCACTTTAATACCCTCCAACGGACGTTTTACTGACTTACTGTTTCTCCTTCGTTAAGCCATGCTCATGCTGCCTCCTTCCACAATATGGACAGGGCATTTATTTATTTGATTGAGCTACGAGTTACAAGCTGTGCAAAAATGCAGTTAAGCCTCCTTTAAAAAAAGCAAGTGTATAAACTGTGTGAAGTTGACAAAACGAACAACCTTTGGACAGTATGAAAACATATTTTTCTGCTATATAGGTTGATATATATATATGTATCCGTAGAATTTTAGCACTACATATAATTTTTGGACCCAGGCATGCCCCCATGCAGCATTAATTATTCGTTTCCATCGGCAGCATTTCCGCTTCAAGTCACTATCAAGCGATTGGGAATATAAAATTATTTAATTTTTCATTAGTTTATGCTAGGTAATGATATTTATGTTTAAACTGTTTGGACCGTTTAATGACTACAGTATGCCCCAAAGTATTGAGTTAATATTTAACTTTTACTGTGAATATTTTAGTAGGCACGTGGCAGAGCCAGACTCAAATACATTTTTATATTTAATTAACTATGTATCTGTAAGTATATCTAGGCAACCAAGAGAGTAAGGCGATGTTGCAGGTGGTAGTCAACATTTTTGGAATTAAGTAAGAATGTTGAACAAGGTCATGTTGTCACCTTTCTCGCTACCGTTCACTTGTTAACGGGGACGGCGAAGGGCAACAAAAACGTGTTAGGCTGGCAAAAATGGTGTTGCTAACTTCGTCTGGAGCACGGCCGCGGCATTCAGTCAGCATCAGCGAAATAGGAAGGAGTTAGAACATGAGCTGAATGTGCTCGAATTTCTTCAGGCTGAAATCTGAAATTAATTCTATTTTCAAAATAAGAATTAGAAAGAGGGTAACCTTAAGAACTTTCTTTTGGAGATTTATTTTTATTTTTTCAGAACTGATTTCTGTGCAATGTAATTGTGCGGCTTTCCTTTCGATAGCTGGTTTGAATTTTTGATTTCTGTAATTTAATTTAAGGTATTTTAGGTTCTAATGCAAAAGTTGACTTTCATTCTATTTTGATTTGTCATTATTTCACTGTAGTTTTGAATTTTATTGTGGTTATTATTGTCATTATTATCAATTTTGACTACGTATGCTGCCCATTGTGGGTTCATTAAGATTTAGTAAATTATGATTCGACCAAAGACTCTAGCTACCTTTGGTAGGATAATTAATTTTGGTAGTTTTGCAGCCTTTATACCGTTTAATTACTCTAATACGGAGAATCATGTTACTTCTACTTTTCCAACAAAATTCAAGTCTCGACTTTTGCTGCTTAGAATAGTCATTAACTACGTGTTTCTAGGAATCTATGAAATCTATTTGCTTTGTCGGTGGATCCAAGCTCAAATGGATACCACAACCAAGTCTACCTCAAGACTATCACTTGGTTATATAACCACACTATTTACTTTGTTTAATTTCAACCACTATTTTCTCCTTGCAGACTTCACTTTATATGAAAAGGTACTGAATGCAATACTCAAAATGTCGACGGGGTACAAAAGTAAGTTGCTTATGCACTAATTGTTAGGTGTTAGCAGATTTTTAAGTTTATTCTTGAAAATGAAACGTTTTTTACTAATATTAATTAATAATCAATAATTTAATAGATCCTGGTTCAAGTTCTGATGCTAATCAAAGCAAAGACAATTTAGGCAGAATTTTAAAACTTGCAGCATTTGCTTGTGGATTTCCTGCAATTGTCAGATCTCTGGGCGTTTTCTTACAACCTCATTCACGCATATTGTTTACGTCACTGGCGAACGAGCCAAAGTTAATTCCATTCTGGATCAAAATTATATGTTTCATAATACATTTAAATATTTTTGCTTTTCACTTCTATGTTATGATCCTACATCTAATTGTATGTCTCCTGGACGTGTTTGCTATGGCACAATTTCTGAAGTATATCTTTCACGGTAAGTTTTACTTTAATAACAATAATTCTAACAGTAGTATGAATTTTAAATATTAAATTTTAAATTAGGGAAGTTAGGACAAGCTTTTCGCGAAACACGGACATAAAAACAAGCTACAACAGTACAAGCATGTATTTGAAACTTAGTATCCTTCAAAAGCATTGGAATTCAAAGTTTGGCGTTTGGGTTTTCTTCGCTGAGGGTGGTTCAATAATGACGATTATCTTCAGAATGTTCAACGCTGTCATTATGGGAAATTGGAAGGGCATCATTGTTGCAATGAGCTTCTTGGGTCTTCTCCTACCAATGTTTCAAAAGTATGCTCAAGTTAACGATAACAGTGTGGAGCTTTTGGAGTGTTGGAAGATGCAAGTTGCTCAAATAGCAAAGGAAAGTCAAATTCAGATTAAGAACCATATTAAAAGTCAAAAACAGTTTCAAACTACTAGTAATGGTAGAAATAAAATGGAAGGGATGAAGTTCAGTAGCACTGCTGGGTTGTTAGCACGTCAATCAAAATGGCTGAGGAAATTTTCAAGGGCGTGTCAGCCTACAAGCGTTCAAGTCTGGACTTTTTTCTTTGTCGACAAAAGTTTTGTTCTAACGTTGATTTCAATCATTTCTGTCAATACGGCTAATTTATGCTTGACCTATAACAACTCACATATGTAGGTATATATATGGACTTAAACATTTCCAAAGTGTATGCGGTACATATCTCATTACTCCATGCAATGTTTCTGCGTTATTCACATTTAAGAAATATTCGTATTTCTTTTATGCACATCAAACATAAGTTACTATACCTTGTGAACAAATCATTTTTATTGGCTACTTCGGCTTTTAATTGCTGCATTTTGAATTCTTCTGGTATTTTTCTATTCCATCGGCTAAGAATATGGTTGTAGCTTAGCCTTCGTCAATTAAAAACACACGAAATAAAAGCTGTTTTCCTGGACAGCACAAAACAATGTCATTAGGCAGTTCAGACTGTTCAGTAGCTTTCAAAAACGACAACAAAGTAATTTTAAAAAAGACGTTCAAACTATTAGGCAGTAGCTATGCGTATTAGCCAAATAATTCCATCAGGTGCTTAATTATGTTGCTTACGTGTATTTATTTCATATTATTGTAATATATGAGTTGTAAGGTTTGTTTGTCGAAAACAAAAGCTAAATTAAGTCACTAATGGGTCACTACTTACATTCTAGTGTGCTTGCTAAAGGTTTAATTATACTTGCTCATAGACCGTTTGGCACTACATAATTACCTTTAATTATGGGAATGTATATTTCAGTGCGAAAAAAATAAAATGGTCCTAGTATTAGAACAATAGTTAAAGCATAATACTGAATAATCTTATGCTCACTATATACGTATATACCATATACTATATATGGTTGCGAAACAGCTTTATGCAAACTTTTATTTCGTAGCTCCGTAGCTGATAAAGCGTTAGTACTGCCATATCTATTAAATGTTTATTGCTAAAGTCTATTCTGTGCGCCATCGTTTTTACCGACTGAAAAACGAAATAGATCCTAATTTATTTACCGACTTAATATTTTTTGTTTATTAAAATGTGTAAGTAATTAGCATATTTTCATGTTTTTAACTAAACAAAACCATCTAAATACAAATAAGTAGACAAATAACAAGTTTAATCGTCGTTCTACCTCATCACTACATAACTACATACTCTCAAGCAGACTCTACTTTAAAAGTATGATTGGGAAAAGGGCTTTAGCAACGTTTGGCCAGACTATCAATTTTGGATACACTTTTGCCATCATCCCATTTTATTATTCTAAATCAAAAAATCAAATTGAAATGACGAAATTCCGGCGCTTAACCAAAAGGATTTTCGCAAACTATATTTTACTTGCAGCTTATGAAATGTATTTAATTAGTCGTTGGATTCAAATTGAGTTGGAAAGTACAGCTACGCCAGGGTCAAAATCAAAGTTTACACTAGAATACTTCATTGCACTGATTGCACTCTTGAATGTCCATCACATCGTTTTATTCGAGGGATACAGCGAGTATGCAAAGGTGGTGAACGCTATACTGAAAATGTCTGAGGGAAAACAAGGTATCTATATATAACCATAAAATATAAAATGTACCTAGTTAAGAAGACCATTTTGTAAATTATTATAAATGATACAATCCACTATGCACTCATTTTAAGTTCATTGAGCAACCAAATGATAATGTTTCTGGTTAAAGGATCGTTTTTGAAGGATACTATTTTGGATCAAACAAAGTCAACGGACAAGTTAAATTTGATACTAAGACTTTCACAATTCACTTGCGGATTTCCTGCTGTCATCCGATCACTTGGAGTATTTATAACGCCACAGTCCCCATCTGTATTAACTTCCCTCTCTCATGACCCAAAGTCTGTTCCAATTTGGACTAAATTATTGTGCTGGTCATTACATCTAAATGTTTTTGGATTTCATTTTTACCCTCTGCTTTTACATATGCAAGTGTGCATTCTTCATATTTTTGCTATTTCAAATTCCTTGCAACAGCTGTCACAGTAATTCGCATACTTATATGACTAATTAAATTACACACAATAAAATTTAGTATTCTATTTAATTTCAAGAAGAATCTTAATCTTATAAATTTGATCTTGAAAACAGGGGCATTAAAAGAAACGGAAGGAACTTCAAAGCTGCTAGCACTTACGTGCGACTGAGTGTGCTACAGAAACACTGGAATGCGAAATTTGGCTGGTGGATATTCTTTGCTGAGGTCTGTCCGATGATGGTAATTATTTTCAGATTGTTCAATGCGGTTCACATGGCCAACTGGAAAAGTTTGATCGTCGCACTAAGTTTCTCGGGAGTACTTCTGCCGTCCTTCGAGACGATCTCACAGGTTCATGGTAAAAGTTTGGAGGTGCTGGAAACTTGGAAAATTCAGCTTACCAGTGCAATAGAGGAGAACCAAAGAAGGAAGACGAAATGGTTGGGATTTTGGTCCGTGTGGCTCACTAAGTTTTCACGTGCTTGCCAACCAATCAAGGTCCAAGTTTGGAGTTTTTTCTACGTTGACAGGGGCTTTGTCTTGACCATGATGTCAATAATTTCAGTTAATACTGCTAATTTAATTTTGACCTATACTTAGTCAGCAGCTGCTAGTTACAGTTTTAGAGCCAGTGTATTCATGCATAGGATGCTGTTTTAAACTGCTTTGTTATCGCCTCTACCAGACATGTCGCAATGCATATAAAATAAACATATTGTATAACGTTTTTCGATTCCTTTGTTTTGGTTTTTAGGAAGTACTGTACAGGCAATACAGTTTGTTGAATAAATTATATATAATTAATAATAATAATTTCTTCATTTTGTTGATCTCGCCTTTGGGCCATAAAAAATCTGGGTTTTAACGCACGTTTTGTCTTACTTCTTTGAAAAACAATTACACAATTAATGGGACACGTTTTAGTTATTGGGTTGCGCAACTTGTTTTCTGTAGCTTCTCACTGGCCTCGATTAAATACCGTAGGCCTACGGGGAATTTCATTCAATGCGTGTCTCTTATCCGTTTCCTGTTACTTTACAACTGACAAGCGAGCATATTGAGATCTTTGGGATACTGTAAGATGGGGCAAATCCGGTTTGGGGCAAATCCATCGATTGAGTGAAACCATTTATAAATGAAATCCGTCGCAATGTGACAAAAGAACAAAAAAGTACGTTCTTAATGAATTTTGAAACTGAGCCTTTAATTATATTTAAATCATATTGCAAAATGTAAAAATCATTAAGAAAAATTTGCGAAAAGTCCAAGTATATTTATTTATTATTTGATTGAATGAACATAATGATCATTATAATATTCATTTCTATTCTATTTGAGCAATTCTAAGGACTAGAGATTAGATGTTGTAGAAATAACAGAACTTCGGCACTTTTAATCATTTACCACTTAAATTGAGTAGGAAAAGGTGTAACAATCATTTAAATAAAAAATTGCGATCCTTGGTTTGGAGACAAAACGAGCTACAACAGCAGAAATGTGCTCCACAAAAAATCGAAAGTTCTTAGTGAAGAGAAGAAAATAGGAAGCAAAATTCTATTGAGACAGATTTACGGGTGCTCATACTACAGAGAGGACATCAAAAATAGACAGAAAATCAAAGTTGACAGAGGTAAAAACCAAAATTTCTGAAAAAGTAAAAACTTGAATTAGCCAGTGCCACAGTGAAAGAAACCAACTACACCTAGCAGAAAAACCAGCTACCTGCGCAGGAAGGAGCCAACACAACCAAGTGTAGAGAGCAGAAAGTGGAAGGAGAATTTTTACAAGAAAGACTGTACACAGGGCTAACAAACTGCAACAGTGAACCGGAAAGTACAAATCTGACCCGGTTTAGACAGGGAAAAGTCATTTTCCAAATTCTTTTTGGTAAAGCGAACGCTGGAGTCGAACCGGGCGCTAAAACTGGCAAATAACCAATTTACAAAAATCTCTAGTAGAAACATTATAAATATATTAAGATCGAGAAATTATAGGCAATTTACACACAGTGGAACATTTTATGTTTTCATGTAAAAATGCCTACGACAAGTTCATAGCAATGGGCTAGTTTGGAGGAAAAGATGAAGAAAGTAATGATCATCTCAGAAAATAACGAAACTAGGGTGCGTGAGAACGTGAAGAACTATGTAAAAGACTTGGCAAGAATATTAGAGCTACAACGCGGGATGGCAGAGGAGATGGGAAAGCTGAAGAAAATATTTGAAGGGCAATTTCAGAAGCAGCTCGCTCTAACAAAAACAGTTGAATCTTTAGAGACGGAAGTGAACATACTAAAGAAGGAAAAAGAGGAACTAGTGACTCAGCTAAAAAGAATAGGATAGAGTGTAATCGAGCAGCTGACTTCGAAAGAAGGCACAACGTCATTGCAAGCGGAATAAGAGAGGAGAAGGAAGAAACTGCGGAGGACCTCATATCAAAAGTGAAGAGCATCTTTGAAGAAGAACTAAAGACAAAAACAACTATCGGCACTGTCAGAAGAATAGGCAAAGTTCAAAGCAAAATGAATCGGATGATAGTTGTGACTTTCAGTAAAATGAGCAATCCCTGATACTTAACAGAAAAAATGCATTGCAAGAAAGAAAAGGTAAACCGATCTACCCAGACCCACCAGTAGAAATTTGTCAACGCAAATTCGAAGAACGAGAACCCGCCGGAAAGGATGGAATCCGAAGGAGCAGACACAAACCTCACAAACAGATCAGAACTGGCGCAGCTCAGCAACAGCATCAATAAAACCGTACCCAATTTTCTACGTTGACAAACCGAACATTACTGCAAAAGAACACATCGAAATCAGAAGACAGGCATCAAACTCCACTAAGCAGAAGAAAGAACACACTGATAACTCCAAAAAAGAAAACAAAACTCCAAGAAGAAAGGAAAATCAACAAAAGAACAATAACACTAATTTCCTTACCCTTAGAAGCGAAAACATAAAATGACTACTCTAAGCATTGATGTCAACAGAATTAAAAAGAGAGACCAGGCCAAGGATCACATTATACACATTACTTTAATTACAATACTTTGATTACATTGCTTTAATCACTTTAATTACCATTTATGTATTGATACTGTTCTGAAATCTGGAATTGTGGGATGCACCCACCGAGTGTATGGACCTCTAGGTCAAATCGCTCGTAACAATGAATAAAATTATTTATTATTATTAAATAAAAAATTGCTAATTTTTTGCCTTAGAGTGTTTAAGAAAATCCGGGGATTCATATTTAATTTAGAAATGGCTACTTCCTGGATGGTTGCTGGCTACGATACAACGCAGTAGTACTCACGCTATCTTTTAAATAATCTGGGCCAAAAGGGAGTATTCAATTAATCAATTTAAATTCATGTAAAGACGCAAACACAACTGTTTCTAATGTAATTACTTAAATTGTACGTAGATACATAGGTACTTAGGTCCTTAAGTAAGTAGTCTATTTGAGGTATATATTGATAAGTTTGACTATGAATGAGTCCTAACTTTAGGAATAAATAGGCAAGAATTGTAGGATTTAGGTAGAAAGGGAGGGAATTAGAATTGCTTTTTATTTTCAGCAGACTAAATTACTACATGTTCGTTCGTTCGTATCTATTTTATAATTAATTCAATATTTGATTTGGCTACAGTGGCTTCACCACGACTGGCAATGGAAATGTCAATTGAATATAACACAAATAATTTTCATAATAATAATAACAACTATAATGTGAATGTTGCTATGGGCAACATTCCCCATACCGCATCAATATATATTGAGAGTATCGACACTT
This sequence comes from Dicyrtoma fusca, assembly GCA_034695205.1. Lineage (NCBI taxonomy): Eukaryota > Metazoa > Arthropoda > Collembola > Symphypleona > Dicyrtomidae > Dicyrtoma > Dicyrtoma fusca. Next base: position 16,679 of record JAQFZC010002890.1, read on the forward strand.
TCAACCGCTGTTGGCTTGATCAATAAGTTGAGTGGCCGCTTAAACTTACTGATAGCACTCACTATTATTATTTTATAAGTTACATCGGTATACCTGCTTTACTATGTACATAATAAATGCAATTATTTCCTGAGAGCGCAGCGGAATAAAAGTGTATAGATACTTCTTAAAGAACTCCTTTAAGAATCTACATGCCTATTTGAAAACAACTATAAACCAATAAAAGTTGCTCTTCAAGATTAAGATTTCGATACACTTCCTTATATTCAAAAGAAGTTTGCAAGATTTAGCTGTTTCTATTTGCATTAGTGCTTTTTGACACCTACCAAAAGGGAAATAGTTTGATCCACCAAAATGTCTAAACAGGTGATGAGTGAATTCTTGTCAACCCAGTACTGCCCGCCCATACGAATCCCCATGCGTGGACATGACCTCAGAATCCAAAGTAACTCTTTGCCCTTCTTTGAGCCACCACTCTTGACGACAGATTCACTCAAGGCCTTCTTCCAGGCATGTCGAAAGGCATGTGAACTCGTCAGAATCCCGGCTGCAGTTGGATAGGAGATGCTATTGTAGACCACGACGGCTGCAGCGGTCAACGGATTGATTGAGTATGGGAACCAATGCATTTTGTCATAGAATCGAACAGATGTGAATGCTGAGCTGACAAAGATACCACTCATGAAGAATGCATGGACAGGTTGGTAAATGTCCGCCATGGAAATGTTGAACATTCGGTTGAGAATTTGAATTTGCCGATACATGGCCATGGCCTCCTCAGGTTTACGAAGCTTGGGTCGAGTTGACTTCTTTGTCAGGTTGCTAATGCTATAATTTAAAATTGTTTCTATTACATAGAGCTATTCGGAACAGAGAATCTATTGAAAGCATACTTTACTAAAGTGTTTATTCTACAAACTAACTTTTTCAAATAGACCAAAACTATTTTTAAAAAGGTCAAAACACAGAAATCAGTACGTATTTTTGAAAATGTCAAAACAAGAAATTCCGATTTTCAAAAAGGTCAAAACAAGAAATTACCATTTTCAAAAAGGTCAAAACTAGAAACTATCATTTTCAACAAGACCAAAACTAGAAATCACCAGTTTAAAAAAGGTCACAACTAGAAATTATGTATCATTTTCAGAAAGATATAAAATTGGAGGTATACATTTATTACCGCTTCGAAGAGGTTGTAGGTATGCAAATAACTAGGCGTTATACTAGTAGTCGTATAGTTATTATCAGTAGAAGTATCAGTAATCTGTAGATAACTCGTTATACTTACTTGATTTGTCTCAGCCAATATCTGCCACTCATCTGAAAAGTGAATACGAAGAGCAAGCTAAAGTAAACGGATGACCAACATAGAATGAACATTGTCATTTCCGGGATTGCCATGAGAAGGGACACCGCCCCATACTTTTCAAAGGGCAATAAAGAATTGTAGTAGTTGGGACTTTTCGGATTGTATAAATACAGCCCGCCATACACGATGCTCTGAGATGCCACAATCCCTGGAAATAGGAATCCGACAAATAGACCGCAGATATCCGTTATGTCCCGTGTTTGGAATAATGCTGCAATAACAAACAAACAACTATCAAATTGATGATCCATAACATGTGACAGGTGTCTAGATTAGGACATTACAATTAAAGGAAATTAATACTAATTTCTTGTCAACTTTCAATGTTGAATGTTGAAAGTGAATATCTTACTTGAGCACCGCTTGTCAAACTCTAGGAAGGCGTTGAAGCACATCGTCACATCATGCTTGTAATAGTACGAGTTAATTTGATTCGTAACTCCCAGTCCTGAAGCTGCAATGAAGAAAAATCGGAACAGGAAATCTTCGGTTCGTCCATCTTGAGCAAAGTACTCGTAAAATATCCTCACTGCACCAAAAAGCCCATGAAGCAGAAGGACCGCGGATATAAAGTACCAGCTGAAAGGTTGATCTGTGAGCTTTAAGCAATCCTCTCTTGAATCGTAGACATATGGATAGATTTTTATGAAATTCGTCCAGCCAAAGTAAAATCTGATTACTTTTCGAACTCTGGTGGAAAGCATTTTTGGTTTTGGTGACAGTTAACAGCACAACTGTCAACTGTGCTTGACTGAGGAGCTTCCTCGAATAAACTGGAAATCGTGGAATGGAAAGAAAATAGGGTAACGAGTTAATTTAATTAACAACCGGAAATAAAATATTTTACAGAACGTGTACTTTGAAGCTTAAAACACACTGGTTCTTAATAGAGGTGTGCGTCATTCTTCGTTCAATTAAACACTTGAATTAGGTTGTAGGTTGACTAGACTAGCACCGAGCACAAGCTGTTTTTACTAGGTCTTATCTACATATTTTATGGATTTATTCTCTTAAGTCAGATATAATCATATTCAGCACTGTTTTTGACCAAAAAATTAATTTGACTTTCTTAAGTAGGCAAACACGAGTTTAATTTAAGTTAGTGGGATATAGTTACATTATTAAAATGACGGAACTAAATGAGGGTAGGTACTCCTCCTTAATGAGCTTCCCACAGCGCTGCTGCTGGCGGCTTAAAAGTTTCACTTGTTGACTTTTGAAAAGAGATAAGCAGCACAGTCAATAAGTATACCTAGACTGATAATGTCAATAAATTCATAATGCTTTTTATAAACTTTAGATTGAATTAAATTTGATTAATCAATCATAGCCACGGGCCATGGTTAGGTTAAAAATGATACTGTCAGCTAACCAGTGAGTAGAAACGTTGGGGTAAGGCTAATGTTGATGATAGCCGATAGCGTACCTAATAAAACTCTTTAGACTTTATTGATTGGGTTAATGATGTATAATTTATTTACAGATCCGAAATCCGAACAAACATACGCTGCCTGAGACAGGCGTTTACTCTAAGTCGCCATCATTCTTGTGATGTTTACTTTTTGCATTTTTTGCAATATGATTTAAAATAATTAAAAGGCTAAAGTTGGGACTGAAGTTTGCCCGTGGATGGGGCAAAACCTTGGATGGAATGAAACCATGTACGAAGAAAATCCGTCACAGTGTGACAATAGTGCCATTTTAAATGATTTTTAAACCGAACCTCATCGTTTGAATTTTTAAATCATTTTTTTGAGCGCAATCAAAATCATTTAACTGAACAGAAGCAACTAGCATACAGTATTAGTATAATGATTTATTATTTGAGGGCTTCCACTTTCCACTTAACATTATATAGTGCTAAAAATTATTTCATTCTTCTGTTTCTAATCTAAACTTTAATTGGAAGGCATAGCGAAGCTAACTCAGGCCAATTTTGCTAGTATGAAGTTACCACTTCTGAATGCCCCCAACCAATCATTCATCTTTGGGAATAAGCTTTCCACGTAAATAATTTTACTTTAATTTAGAAAATGATTTGTGATTTCAATTCGAGTCAGCTCGAAGTACATTAAAGACGAACTTATTTCCAAAAAATTCATCACTGCTTTTCAATGAGGATAGCTCAACGGACACAGTATACGAATCAGAATTTATTTTTAACAAATATTTGTTTGTAACACAATATAATATATAATAATTTTGTTTAAATGTATAGTTGCTCGACGTTTCGAAAATAAATGAAGGAATGCAGATGTGTGCTGATTTCTTCAGCATTCGTCACGATATCTTCTATCAGCTGCGACGGAGAAATTCTCTGACCCCTCATTAAGTACAGGTTCGTCTGGCAGCTAAATAGTTTTTTGAGTCATTCTGGTTCAGCAACAGCCCAGCTCATTCCGAAGTGGGTGGGTGACTGACTGTGTTCGGTAATCCTGCATACCACGGTGATATGTATGTTGGAGGTTCTAGATGGCTTTCTAGAGTTCACTTCTCTAGAATTCAGAAATAATACAATTAAATAAAAAGAGATTATCATAGTGAGTATTAATGTAGCCAAAAGTTGTTTATCTCTGGAAAACATAGTGAGAGCTTGTTGAGTGGTTGCGACGTTAAAGCAATTACCGTAAATGATTTAATAGTATCTATGCCCGCGCATTATTCCATTCAGCCTAGCCCCTCGGACCCCCGCGCATTAATAGAGACCCGCGTATTATTCAAACTAGCCGTTTTACTACTCTGACTTTAGTTGGAATAAACAGGCTAAAAACAAGAGTTTTGATACTTTTAAGCGACTTAAAAGTATGTGTCATTTAATTCAAGCTATTCAGTGGCTAAAAAGTTAGGTTGACACTAATTT
>JAQFZC010002891.1:0-20902 GCA_034695205.1 Dicyrtoma fusca
AATAATACAGAAACAAAGCCTTTCCAGCACTTCCAGTACACCGCCACAGTCACCCTTGTTACTTAAGAAATACTACAAACCCATACTAATTAGGTAGGGGGGACCGCAAATAGGAACTGTCCAGTTACTACACAACTAACAACCAACAAATAGCCCAGTCCAACTACATGAAAAATGCCAACATACATATACGCTTACTTAACACGGAGCCGCATATGGATCCGTATACGCATACGGACTACGCATACGGATTACGGAGGGGGGAAGCAACAAATGACGTTCATTTATGGATTGCCGGCATTTATGACATGCCCTCTCTCAATCCACTCCTAAAATACTCCTATGTTACTACTGACAGTGTAGTTAAGTGAATAATTAATTATAGTTTGTGGGGAATATAAAATATGATAAAAGGCGAGGGTTCCAGATCAACGGTTTGAGCCTTTGGGATTGACCATAGTCATGGCAAAGAGAAGCGAGTGCATAAATAATCAACTACGAGCTACTGCTCGACCTCCATATTATTCATAAATTAGTAAATAGAAATAGAAGTAGTAGTTACGGAAAAACAATCGTTTCACTATGTTAAATGAGTTAGTATTGGTTAAGACGATTTATGTTTAAATGTCCCAGATCGTGCTCCGGGAAAGTAGAGAGAGGAGCTTCTACCAAAAACTTAGCTTAAGTTAATAACTCTATGTCCTTGGAGGTTAGCGCGATAGGACGGCTATTAACCATAGCTTTAATGAAAATCAGGACAGTTTCAAATTCTTCCCAGCAGTAGGTGTCCTGGGATAGAATTTTGTAGAGATATGTCATCACTTACTTCACTCCAGACACTCAAGCCACCCCCTTCCATGTGGGGGGCTTTTGGTAGATTGTAATGCTACCTTATTGTGTCCATAGCTAAGTCTAGTAGAATTTGTTTTAAAGTTGTTTCCATATTAACAGCAGTTTTCTGTAGGTAATTATTTGCTTCTACTAAATTCAAACCATGATCGCTGTATACGTCAGATCGTCGTCTTTGTCGAGATATGAACATCCGGAACGTCAAACAAACGTCTTATAAGACAAGAATGAGACGACTTCAAGATGTATAGCCCTGGTAGCCATGCATGTATATAGACTTATCCAGAATTTGTATTTAACTGTGCTGCAACCTGACAGATTTTTTATGGCAACTGGACCTGCTAAGTTAACGGCTGTATGAAAAAACGGTCGTGCGGCATTAACCCCTGCAGCGGGTAAATGGCCCATAATCAGTACTGTTAGTTTTGCCCGAAATTTAAAACAGATGAAACATTTAGCAAGCACTGCCTTGATGTGCGTACTAGTATTCGGAATCCAGTAGGTCTTGCGTAGGTATGTGTGTAATACAGCTGTCCCACTGTCCCAGACGGTAGTGATGGTATAAAATCATTGCCTTGACAAGAGAATGAGCACCAGGTATGATAATTTATTGTTTTGTTGCTTTAACCATGTTGGCTTGTTGAGGCCTGTCGCCGACACAGAGTTAATTATTGTAGTTAAAAAAAAGATTCAAGTGTTTAAATCGTTTTTATTGAAGACTCTGTTTGTTTTTGATTGACTTCAATTCAGTTGTAAAATTGTCGTGCTGTATCAGAAACATTATTTTTGATTCCGCTCGATGCAGTTCAGAAGGGAACAGTAATGGCATTGCCTGTCTCTTGAAACTTTTAGTGTATTATATGCGTGGCAGTAAAACCGAAACACGAACGGCTTTTGCAAGATGTTGTAACACATTTTTAGAATAATGTGCACCATTGTTGAGTGTAAGAATTGTATGTGCATTCTTTCTTTCTTTGTCAGTAAATTGGGGAATTGGATCGAAAGGCGCCAGCTCGTAGGGATGAGTATGCAGGAATGATAGACCGTGCCACCATAGATGATGTTCAAGAAGACCCTCGGGTTCGAGTCCTTGTGAAGCGCAATCCGCTGGGTTATCTTCCGATTTGTCATAAAACCATGATTGGGTATCGGTTACTTCTTGGCTTTGAGTGACTCCATTAGACACGAATAATTTCCATTTACCCGTATTCCTGTAAATCCAACAAAGTACAACTGTGCTGTCTGTTCAACGCAACGTGTTCAAATCAGGCATTTTCCAGCATTGTATTACGTTGTGAATAAGTTTAGCTAATAGCAGTGCTGCAAGGAGCTCAAGCCTTGGTATGAAAATTAATTGATAGTCTTTGAGACGACAAGTCGACTAGTTACAAATCCATCCTTTTCACCTCGTAAATATATAGTAGCCCTTTAAGCTTTCAAACTTGTATCTTCGACGTCGTGCAGTTCCCAAGCATATGTGTGTGTGTGTATTCTAACTTCCTTGGGATCTGTACTTGTTCCAACTCGTGGAGATGGCCAGCGTAATCCAGCCATTCTTGTAAGTGTGCTGTTGGCAATTCTTCATCCCAATCTATAAAAAGCTACTTAGATGGTCTGGATTACTATCTTTGCGCGTACAATGACTGGCGCAAGAAAGATTAATGTGTCGTAAATGTTTGAGATATCACTTTTTTTGGTATGTTTCTTTTTTACTTCAAGATAGACTTCGAAGGAAAACATATTTACGCATAGATTCCATTGTCAGCCGAGCGTTTTGATACTGCTTGTCGTGTCCAACGAGAGAGGCGTTTGCGTTTCTCGCAAGGCAGGAGTTAATGTATTTAGAATTGAAACTCCATTCGTAAATAGAGTTTTAATTAGAGTAAATGTAAAATCGGCACCTCGGAGCATTTCAATCAGTTCCGATTGTAATTGTTTTGCTGTCTGAACGTGAGAAACGCTGAGTAATAAATCATCGATGTAGACATCATTTGCCAGTGCCTATAGGAAGTTTAATTACAGTGCCTTGCTTTCAATTGGAAATTGTTTTCGAATAAAGAAATTCAAACTCAAACTGATTTATCTAAATGTTCAAGCATGCCGGCCTTTCTAGGTTTCTTATTGCGTTTGTAATGCTCGAAGATATATCCGCCTGTAGGACAGGCTGCCACACTTGTGCGACAGTAACGTTTGAGTTCGCTCCTGTCTTAACGAGACAACGTGCCGTTGACGACTCTCCTGTGTGCTGGACAGTAACTAAGGCAGTTGGCAGCATTCCATTCTTTGTTTGATCGTTACAAGCATAATGCACAGTTTGACTATGATCAATAATAGTGTAATTCGGCGCAGTAGCTGGGTATTAATGTAGGCATGTGTAATGCTTGCCCTTACCTACGACGCATCTGCTTTTACTGCTGCAAGTGTGAAGTTGAGAAAGGCCCAGGCAGTTGAAACATTTTTTGTTGTCTCTGGCCCAGTCGTTGCGTTGCTAAGTGCTTAATTTGCTAAAATATGGACATTTAGTAATTTTGTGTCCTGGCTTGTTGCATAGTTTACAAGCAAGTGGGTTCCAGTTTGGTTTAGGAATCCCTGGCGATTTTGATTGCTGAAAATGACCAGTGTCTCTGGATTCGTTTGAGGACTGGCGAACATTTACGGGCAGTCCTTTTTTCTTCTTTTTAGTATGCCTGGAAACTGAAGAGCTCCTTGTGGTTTGAGACGCGCCGGAGTCTAGGAGGTACCGGTCAGTGGATACACTTGTGTTGATTACGACGCGCTTTTCTCGCTTTTCTGTGCGAGATCGCTGATGAGTGGACGTAGAAAGAGAAATGTTCTACTTTATCACCTTGGCAACTGAATATAATTTTTATATTACTCAAATAAAACAATATTTTTTGCTTGTTTTTCAAGGAACGTAATACAATCATCAAAGGTGGGAATATTATTATTACGTAGGGATTGATTGAATTCCTTTATGGTACGTGTATCGAGCCGAGCCATCACAAAGTGAATGTATAATATGTGGGCTTTATCAACAGTTCCTTTCTGGATTTGTTTCAATTGAGCCCGTGTAGTCCGGACAGTATTGATTAATTTATGTATGATACCTTCACTTTGCGAGATTAGAAGTGGTAAATTAAAAAGTGGACAAATAGCGCTACACGCATTTTGTTGGGGCTGTCATATCTGTCAATCATCCTTTGCCATGCTAACGTCCAGTTTAAAGCCGTCACCTCTATGTCAGAAATATTATCCATTGCCGCGCCATCTTTCAATGCGTCCTTAAGCAATCGCATTTAATCGACATCCGCGTATGTTGTAGAAATAACTACCAGTGATTTAAATTCTTCTCGAAAACTATTCCATTCATTGTGAGACCCGGTTAAGACCGGAAGACTCATTTTTGGTCTGTCAAATTGATTGTGATAGCTAGATTTAATGTGTATTAATCATCCCCGTTCTGACTTGAAGATAAAGCTTTTATAAATCTTCATATTCCGTGATTTTGTCTGTCAGCTCAGTAGTCGCTGCAGCTCCTGTAGTTGTATTGGCTGGAGTATCTTTATAAAGTTTATGGCAACTTAATAGTTGTTCCAAGAAAGGATTCCTCATTGTTTGTAAATCTTCTAGACAAAGACCTACTTCCACAAGAGTGTACTCAAATAGATCGCCCAATTCGTTATGCGCAGTTATGTTTAATTGGATTGCGTCAAGTCGCCCCCAGTAGGCATTGTGGGTCTGTCTGCGTGACTTCGTAGTAGCCTTGACTGTGTTGAAGTTACATAGATTGTTTCCCCCTGGATTTGGGTGCCTCTGATTGGGCTGTGGATCGTTTCCACCTAGTTCCTAATTATTCTGTTCAGGTATAGTAGGAGAAGAGAATGGGGAATTGCCACCTGTCTCTTTGTCCTCGGGATTTTCCGGTTGCTTCTAACCGACACAGGACTGTGCGGTTCAGATGCCGAGCAGTCAAATAGATTGCCCATGTATGTTTAATCCTGTTCAAAAGGAGTCACCTTCAAATGTTATTTTAACTCTAAAATGTGTATTCTAAATCTTAATTAGGAAAAACCTAGTCGTTGTCGTAATCGGACGCGTGACTTGCTTCGGGGTCAACGGAACAGAATAATATAGTATCAAAATAAGGTAACTGGGAGCTTGTTGCTCGTGTAAATCGAATGCCCAAATCAGATATAGATTTATCAGTGGGCCGACGAGAGGTGCTTGCTTTGCTAGTAAATGGAGGGGTGTCTATAGAAGTAAAGGTGATTTTCGATTGCTTGTCTAGCTTTTGCTGCTTTTCAAAATAATCCTGCCAAAAACGAAGAAATTTCAGACAATAATCTGGAGTTAAATCGGTAATTAAAAATTTTGTGTTGAACAGGGACTCTAGTCTCGAGTACGTGTAATTTGCGGTAACAGTATCGAAGTTAAAATGTTGTTTCGTCTCGAGTACATATGTAGTATGTAGCGTTCGATTGATGAGTGAGCGAGGCCAACGAGCGCCTTTGTTGTTCCAGTACTGACACTAGGGTTGGTACTGTAAGGTGTTGCCTAGGAACAGACTTTGCTAAATCCGAATCTGAATTACTTCTTGATCGTGGCTTAGGACCGTATTTGAGCGCATACGGAGCCACACGAGAAGATCGTTTTCCTGTAAAGTCAGTATTACTTTGTAATTGTGTTTTAGTCAGAGAAGAACTTCTACCGTCGGACATTATTCGACATCGTGACCGCAATACCAATTGAAATGCATTAGGTTTAAAACGAAACGTAATTTTTGAAATGCCCCTCCGGAAGGTGTAGGAACTTCTGGTAGGGGAAAACGAAATGTAAATTGCGCACTCTCGTTTTTGTTCTATTATAATTCTTTTCCTGTTGAAATCTTCTACAAAATTTGTGATGTACGTAGGCTAAATGTAGCGTAGCAACGCCGAGATATGTAGGCTGGGCGTATTGATGACGGCGAAGCCAATTAGTGATGCAGGGTAGACTAGAATGTAGTAAACAAATTGATTTGTTGCTTACCGTGTCTCTGGAAAACCTGCCAACCTCTGTGATTGAAGTCGTGATTGACGCTGGACCCTCCATGGTAAATGTAGCCAACACCGATGGAGAGATGAGGTCTGTGACGTGGGGCTCACCGGCCACTGAACGTCAATGAAAAGCTCTTGATCGATTTAATGCTTGCTGATTCACAAATCACAAGATGGACGTATGTGTGCACAGTGAACTTTGAAGGTATGTTCTTTTTTAAAGCAAATAAAAATCACCGTCGCACTGTTAAAATTGTTTGTTTACTAACGTAAATATATATAATTGTCGTTGGATCACCGTTAAAGGTTGTAGGTACACAATACAAAGTTCATAAATATTTTTTTTTCAAACGTGCTAATAAAGCATACAACACGCAAATGACCACAGAACAGAATAAACGCACAAATGGCACAATATGGCAGAAAAAACTAGAATTTCTCCCAAATCGGGATCAAATGTTTACGCTTTTTGAAAAAATAGTACGCACGCAGGACAAAAAAAACGAGAATTTGAAAGTCTCCGTACCCAAAAAACAGATGTAGGGATGGAATGTCCAAATATTGTCACAAAACAAAACAGGCAAGGGCAAAAAGACAGTGTGTATTCAACGAAGAGTCAGATATACATGTATTTATGGCCGCATATACAAGTAAATTAGACAGACCGCAATGGAATTTACTAAGAAGCCAGAAAGGCCAAGAATTCAGACAGTACAATTCCACGGGAAGCCAAATAGGCTCTCTGTATCTAAAGAGGAATTTCGACTCAGCGGAGAGCCATATAATTGCGAATGAAATGTTGAAACTAACGATTAAGTTCTGCGAGTGCCCAAACTAAAGTAGGTACCATTATTTAAACTCAATTGTCAGATGAGTGAGACTTGTGTGTAGGCTGTGTGCATTTAATATATAACACGTGTCAGTGTGTTATGAACTGGTGAGAAGGTAGGTTGCTACCGTGTGTACTGTAAGACTAGGTATAACGCAGTTATGTGACTTTACTACAATCAATTAGAATTGAATCAATCAATCAATGAAAAAATACCTAGACTTTTGTACGCTTAAAATGTTGGATTTTGTGAGTGATTTTGAACAGATTTTTCTTTACAATACAAGAGAAGCTCAGATGAGAGCTAGTCAAGAGGAGTAAGATTCAAGTTGAAAAAAAAAAGTATACTAAAAAGTCAGGAGAACGTCCGACTATTTTGTAAGTAAGAGTCGAGTTTACATTAAATGCTGAAAAAACTGTTATTTACATTCAGAGAAAGGTAAAACATTGTTGAAGGGACCATGCAGTATGGTTTCTACAATGAATTCGGCAGACAGTTGTAGGATAGTGAGGATAGAAAGAGACGGGAGATACGACGAGACAAGGCTCAGTTAGTAATTGCTGTCAGGTCATAAGTTTGCAATCCTATAGCAGAGTATACGGTCTTGGTCTGCTCTTGCCCTGCACAAGGCGAGGATTCCGTGTCCTTTGGTACAGATTGCAGTTTTAGTCTGCTTTTTTATTACGCGGAGGATAATTGCAAGTTGAGGAAAAAAGTCATAATAATCCATAATACAATGTTTGTAGAGACACAGATATTTTAGTGGATTTCAATTCGTCATACATACATAGCGATAGAATGATAAATGTAGCTGTAGTTTTACATGGAACTATATATGAACAATAATCGTTGGTACCATTCAGATTCGCGGGCTCTGGAACGTACTTTAGCAGTATTTTCGATCAAATGCGCATTGAGTTTTAAAAACCGATTTTAGGTGCAGTTTTTATCGAAATACTCATTAATGCTATTCATTTTGCCGTTAAAATGTGATTTATTCGAAAAACGATGAAATTAGAATGTATAAAATCGAATGACATTATCAGGAGGTGTTCATAAATTGCTTACGCGCCGCAGTAACAAGAAGGTAATTAACCTACCCCAGAACGTTAACAAGGTTTTTTTTTGAGTACCTACGGTATCACTGGTGTGGTTTAAAAACAGAAAAATATTGTAATTCGCGGGTGTTGTAGAATGACACCGAAAACAAAGATTTATTAGTTGATTTATTGTCATGTTTTTGAACTATATGCATAAAATTCCTAAATGAAATGACATCTTACGGATATAATATTTAAATTCAACATTCTCACCAAAAAATAATTAAATTCGAACGCCAAACTCATTTTTAACTAAACAGCAGGGTTCTTCCTAATTTGTGAACAAGTCCTTGGATGCTCGTAATTTAAGTGATTTTCATTTACGTTTACTTCTGAAAAGTGCAAGCATCTGCAGTTAATTGTTTTAACGATGCTACGTTACTTTATCTATGCAACGGTGGTTTTGTCTTACAAGAATATGGGAGAATACTACAGGATATATCATTTAGAAATTTCCAATAATAAATAAATAAGGGTGAGATTGGCGAAAAACGTTTGCGCGTACTTTAAATGTATTTCGAATGTTTTTTAACTTAAAGTTTTGGCACAAAATACTGTGGTTTATGTACTTTAAATATTTTACTTCAAAACCCAAATATTTAAATAGTGATTTGATAGGTTTATGCGCCACTTTGTCACACCTAAATGTCCACAGTCGGTGAAATTCAAAATGTCCCTACGGAGAACTTCTGGCACACCAACATTCTCTCAAAAGGTAGCTTTTTGCATGCGAATGTTTATCTCTGTCATTCCAGTGAGGATGCAGAACTGAAGTACTTTTTAGTTTGCCTAGCCACCCATGTACACTACCTAATAACAGTCTGAATCACCAAGTCTTCCTTGTGAAACCGCTATATTGTGTATGTCACTGATTATTGGTGTTAAAGCTTAAATAGATGCAAGAACTAAACGTACATGAGCCTACAGCCACATTGACATTAACCCTTACAAAGACCTTATCTACAAACTGGTTGTCGGCTACTTCTGGTAACGGCTGTCTTGCAAGTTTGTCTACTTCTCGCAACTCCTTTCATGGTCTGTACTTTGTGCTGAATGGAAATCGTATAAACCGCTGTAATCCTGGTATAATATCACTTAAACTATAAGTTGTAAAAATAGGTACTAATGGTAGGTGATCGGTTTCAAGTACGAATGCTTTTAATCTATTAAAATGTCACTTTAGCGTTCTCATACCTAACTGGAAGCCAGTGCTTCCTTCCCATTTTGAACGTAACCTCGTTCAGTCGCTGATAACGTTCTGGGCACGTACGCTACCGGACGTTAGTACTATCCGTCGTTACGTTGAAGTAGAACATCACCAAGTCCATAAAAATAAAAATCTGCTGACACGACGGTTTCCCGTCGAGGGTCATACAACGCTGCTATTGGCTGCGTTGTCCGGTACATCTTCATGTTCTTAAATGATTGTTGCTGAGGTTTATCCCACACAAAAAGATATTCTTTTTGATCATTACAGGGTTTTAAAGAATGTTAAATATTATAAAAAATGACCGTTGTAGTGAACAGTATTTAAAAACTCGCCCTTCATGTATATTTTCTGAAGCTATGAACTTCACTATTATTTCTAGCTTTATCATTTACTGTTGGACGCCTATGCTATTTATGTGTGAAGTGTGATGTTGAGAAAATCGAACAAGCGGGAGTCTATGACCCTATTGTCCCAGGCTCTTCTTGCATCCTGGATGATTGTTGTACCAATGTTGAGAAAGAAGACGATGTAGGAAAGGATGTATTGCAGTTCCTGTACTTGGTCGTTCCAGAGAGAGAAGTCCGTGATGATGTCATTGAGTGCCTTCTCCGTCTTTGCAACATCCTTCTGGAGGGTTATTAGTTGCAGATTTTGGTTGGCCATTTTTCTTCCGAGACTTTCAATCGTGGACTTGATCTCTATCTAAGTCAGCTGTTTTTGAGTGGTGCGGTGGTCCATGTGCCATGAAAGGCCGAGTCCAGCGCTAGAAATTGCAAATACAATTAAAATACCTATCGCAGTGAATACGGAGCGTTTCTCCCTTTTGGCTATGGAGAACTTATTCTTTGGACAAATGCGCTCAAGTTCCTTGACAAACAATGATTGATATAGAGTGTAACATTTCTCGATTAGCTTCGATTCCTTATGATTGGGCTGATCCGGAATTGGGAGTAGGTCACAAGGAGAAACCAATTTCACTTTTAAATTGACTGAGTGGTACCCAATCACTGCTGGTTTGGTGGACTTCCTCCAAATGACCGATGAGCCTTCATCTAAATTGTCTCCACATACAAGTGTAAAGAGAAGAAGAAAGGTGATTACTGAGCTAATAAATGCGGGAAGGGCTTGGATTAGGGTAATTATATTGGCCCCAATAAAACTCATTCTTCCTGCGATCGTGTGAGTAGCGGTTGGTATCTCTCGTTCCACATGTTTGGCAGGTAAGTGGAACTTGATTTGCTTGGATGGGGTTACACTGTCTCTGGTGGTGGCTGACCGTTTTCTATTCTTGGAAAGTTCCTGTACTACTTGGTGTACCAAATTTAATCGTTGCATTTTAGGTGAAAATGAAGAGAATGGTAGGGGTTTAGTAAGGATGTCAGCGGGCAGTGTCTCCGTTGGCTCATGCTTTAACTCTATTCTTTTGTTGGCCCACTTGAGAAAGTGCTGTCTGATACCTACATGACGGTTGCGGGGTAGGAGAGCTGGATTCTTGGCCAGTTGGATGGCACTCTGGCTTGTCATCAGTAAAGGTGTACGAGGCAGTCGCTTGATGAAGTTGACATCCGCTATCATATTTTTAATCCAAAATACCGTTTTTACCCCTTCAACAGCTGCATTGGTTTCTGCTTCACAGGATGATAGTGCATGAAGCTTCAGCTTGCATGAGACCAATCAGAGTGGCGAGCCATTGATAGTAATGAAAATACAAGATGCGGACTTGTAGTCAATCTTGCATCCAGCTCAGTCAGAATCGCTATACAAGATCAATTCATTGTCTGAATTGTCTCTTTTACGATGGTAGAAAAGGCCGAAGTCTTGTGTTGCTTGTAAATACCTGAGGAATATTTTTGCAGCATATAAAATATCTGGTCTACTGATTCTTGCAATAAAAAGGAGGCAGCCGACTAGTTGCTGGAAAGGGACTGCTTCATCCAGCGCTCGTCGGTGCTCAGTTCTATCTAGGCAATCCAGATTGGAAGGGTGTGATTATTTTTCCATCGCTTCTCTAAATTCCTTGTTGGTTTTAAATCTAGGCTTGTTTAGACCGGTTTTAATTGCTCTTCGGTGTCCATCAGTCATTAAGAGAATAGGATGACCTTTACAATCTAGCATTTGAAACCTTTTGGGTACCTTGCGTATGTACGTATTCTGGAAAAATCCAATGCCATCGTCAGTAATGTTGACATCCATGCCCAGGAACTTGGTTGGGCTCTTGTTAACCTTCAGCTTGTAGGAAGTGGAAATGACGTCAACAATTTGTTAAATTAAAGTTTTATCGTTTCATGCTAACCATGCATCGTCAACATAAACAGCCATGATTATAAATGGGTCAAAATAATCTTTACTCAAACAAAATAGGCAAGGATCATAGAAACTTTGAGACAATCCAGCTGATTTAATGCAATTGCAAAATTTTTCGTAGCAGTTTGCTGACCCCTGCTTAAATCCGTAGATTGCGCGTTTTAACTTACATACGAATTCTCCACGACGAGCCGTTTTAAAGCCTGTTGGCTGGTCTATGTAGACGTCTATCTTGTTGGGGCTGTTCCAAAATGCTGTTTTCACATCGAATTACCAGAGTGTTAAGTTGTTGACGGCCGCTGACGCTGCAACTGCACGTATAGTCTCATATTTGGCAACAGAAGCATAAATTTCATTGTAATCTACTCCTTCCACTTGGTTGAAGCCTTGAGCAACCAACCGAGTCTTGTAGCTACCATCCGGATTTTCTTCTGTCGGTGGCTTCTTGGTAAATACCCACTTGTTACCTAGTACAGTAGTTCCATTGTGTTGCCTTACCACAATGTCCCATGTCTCGTGCGATATAAGAGAAAGGATTTCCCGGAACATAGCATCTTCCCACTCATAGGAGTCGTGGCGCTCCGTGGCTTGTCTGCAGGTTTTGGGCAATTTAATGTACAATGCAGCCTCAGCTATCTCCTCTTCTATGTGCATGCGGATAGTCATGTCCTTTAGCTTATCATTGGGTAGCTCCAGTGGGAGGACTGATTGTAGTGCAGCGTTGGATCGTTGAACGTTTCTGTAATTATTATGACGGGCAGTTTTTCGCCCCCTCACTATAGAAATTTATTGTCAACGAAGCCCATAAATTAATAAAAACGTGCTTTCGATGCAGTTTTTATTGTAGAATTCAGTCGTATCAATTATTTTGCTCTAAAAAATTAAAATAATCTGAAAAACGTCGAATTTAGAAAACATATAATTGAGTGACGTGTTTACGAGATGTTCATATATAATGTATGTTTCCCAACAAAAAAGGGCAATTAACTACTTCAAAAAAGGCAACCAGGTTGTTAATTTTTAAATATATTAGACACGACTGATGTGCTTTAAAACTAACAGAGTGTTAGAATGCCCGGGTACTGTAAAACCAGACCGAAAATTCAGATTTTAAAATTTTTACCTCCTATACTTGACCTCTTTGTGCACCAAATTTTGAAATCTAACGACACCTTTTGGCTATACTTTGTTATTTCAACCTTATCACAAAACATCCTTAAAATCGGAGACAAATTTATTTTTGATAAAAAATTGAGTATCTATCTTATTTATGAACAGCCCCTGGATGTCGTAATTCGAGTGATTTTCGTTTACGTTTATTTCTAAAGGGGGCAAGTTATGGCAGCCAATTCTGTTTTAAACAATTCTACACATCACCTTCTATCTGATGGCAGTTTTGGTTAAGGGGAATAGAGGGGTATTCGTAAGATATTTCAATTAGAAATTTTCAATACTAATCAAATGGAAGGTGAAATGACGCGAAAAGTTTGTGCTCCCTTTAATTGCATTTCCAAATTTTTTACGAACTCCAAATTTTGGTACAAAACACTTTTGTTTATGTCCTTCAAATATAGAACATCACAACCTTAATATTTAAATCGTGCTTTGGTGATTTTATGCGCTCTGTGTCCCAAATTTACTATAGTACCCCTTTGAGTTTATTTTGTTATGTTATGTTACCTTTTTGAGTGCTTCAATAATTGTGGCTGTCTGTATTTTCAGGTGTAGAATGCCTTTGGTGTGGTTCAACATTGGGGTTTGAAACGAGATTTTCTTGTTGCGAATTTTCATCGCCCATTTCGACTTCCTCCACCTCTTGGTGCCAGTTGTATCGGAAGATGCGATCAAGACCCTTATTATTGACAGTGCCTTCCTCAGTAGCATTGTTAGTGTTGGCTTCTCCTTTAATAGGATGCACATTCACTGGTCCTAATAAGTCATCATCATCGTCAGTAACATTAAATACATAATCACTTTCGTCACCTGAATAGTTGATTGTTTCAGTCTCCTCCCCAGAATCTAGTTGAGCTTCTGTCCAGTTGGAGTTTTGAGAAAGTGTTGAGTTAGTGCTCCGGGCGGTCTTTGTCTTGTCGACAAAGTCGCGACGGTTCTGGTCCAGCTCCTTAAGTTTCTCAAAAATGACGTAGGTACCTTTTCCCGGTTGTGGATTGAGGGGGATGAGGTTTTCATAAAACACAGCATGAGTGGTGAGAAAATATTGTTTTTCCTCTGGATGCCAGACGTTTGCTTCTTTGGGGCTCTAGTAGCCTACGAACCACCCTTCTCTTGTGCGTGCATCCCAAGGCTTGACATTTTTATTAAGCTTCTTTCCTGCTACAGGGCATATAAATATTTTAAAATTGGAAATATTTACCTTCTTTCCCATTATCATTTTGAGTGGTGTCTTGTTGGTGTTGGTGGAGCTCAGCAGTTTGTTGAGTATTTAGACTGCATGCCCTACGGCTTCCTCCCAGTGTGCTGGTGGAAGTTGGGCCTCGATGATCACGGCACGTGCCATGTCCTTGACAGTCCTAACATCTCGCTCAATCTTGCCATTAGATTGTTTGGCTGCTACTGGTGTGAGTTCATGCACGATCCCTTGTCCTTCGGTTCATGCAGTCCACGATTATGGGTCAATACGACGAAAGTCAATACGACGAAAAGTCAAAACGACGAGAAAAAAACGCAAATGAGTCAAAAGGACGAAATGTTTTATTTTAGCGGTCAAAACGACGAACAGTTTTGGACAATACGACCAACAAACAAGGACAATAGGACGAACACCACGGGTCAATACGACGAACAGCACGGGTCAATACGACGAACAGCACTGGTCAATACGACGAAATAAAAAAAATTAAATATGTACACAATAAGCAAGAAATAAAGTTAGTAATTAGGGTAAGTTATGAGCAACACGTTTGATAAACGTGGTAAATGGATCTTTTCTATATTTAGAAACAGCATTTTTCAAGTTAAAAATAACAAATCTGTATATTTAGTTTTCAAGACCTGGTCATTTTCCAACATCTATCTGGGCGAGGGCATTCTCAGTGTTGTTCTGTTCACGAATAATTTCTAACAGCACTCTTCACATTGGCGGAAACCAGTTTCCCAAGTTAACCTGAAATCTATTGTTCCTACCTTCAGCAAAATTAGACGTTCTGGGTCAGCCATTATTACATCGTTGAACAGCGTTCCACATCGAAACATAATAATTTGGAGAATTGTTTAAAATGTTACATTTCGAATGCTCATAATTTCCAGTGTAATGTAGTGGGCTAATTTACATGTAGTGTCAGATTGCATATTTAAAGATGTTCGATTTTATCGGAATTTCAAAAATAAGAATTTGTATATTTTAATTACCTAATTTTTAATCTTAAAGGAACGTGCATTCTTTGCACGTTCTGGTGCGAATTCTTGATCCAATGGTTACAACTGTAAGGCAAACTCTTTGTCATGCTGAGAGCGTTTTTGAAGTCCAAGTTCTTGTATTTTTCTGTGGACATTTTGAGCCAAGTACATACATACCGCAACGAATTTTGCTGT
Source organism: Dicyrtoma fusca (assembly GCA_034695205.1). Classification (NCBI taxonomy): domain Eukaryota; kingdom Metazoa; phylum Arthropoda; class Collembola; order Symphypleona; family Dicyrtomidae; genus Dicyrtoma; species Dicyrtoma fusca. Next base: position 14,882 of record JAQFZC010002891.1, read on the forward strand.
CTTAAAATTCGTGCTGCAGTACATTTATTGGTCCCAATTCAAAATCAACTAGTATGTATTCCGAACTGAGGACAAATTCACTAGTAGCGTAGTAGCTTTAAGAGTCTTGAAAATGGTGCTTTAGGTTTGCTGACGTTTGTCGGGTAAAATAGCATAGATCAAAGGCATAGTTGCAGCATGCATAGCGACTTATTACTGTACTGTGGGTTCATTTGGCACAAATATTTAATTGCGTACCCCGCCATGTTAGCATGGACGCTAGTAACTAACTGAAAGCATGAACGGTGTGCATAAGGTGATGCGTACAGAAATTAAAAAACCATTTTTTAATCTCAGATATTCTAATTAATTTTTATTTACCTATTTACAGCGGGTTCACGATACGCCATTCGTCGTATTGACCACTACTGTTCGTCGTATTGACAAGTGCTGTTCGTCGTATTGACAAGTGCTGTTCGTCGTATTGACCACTATTGTTTGTCCTATTGACAACCTACGTTCGTCGTATTGACCACCTATGTTCGTCGTAATGACCACGTATGTTCGTCCTATTGGCTATGCAGGCCAAAGGTCAAAAAGACGAAAGGTTTCGTCGTATTGACTTTCGTCGTTTTGGTCCATTACCGAAAATTCATAATCTAGCCCTAGATCTATATTCTAGATCCTAGGAGAGCAAATTTAATACTACTTGAAATAGTAAGGATTACTTTTTCAATTTCTGCTTCCCAGTCAGTGGTTGTGGGTGTCTTGGAAGAGTCTTTGTAAGTCCTTTCTAATTCTGAGGCAAGCTTCGCTGCTTTGTATGCTGTGTACTTGATGCGGAAGTAGGTTACGTCTGTCAAAACCTTCACAGAGTAATCTGGACAGAAATCTATCACTCGTTTCGATCCTTCTGGTAAAATGGAACCCGTGTGATGCTCTGCCAATGGATCGTACGATTTTAGCACTGTAAGAAAAGTTTTTTAATCATTTTAAAGATTTTAAGCAGTCAGATATAATGTTTAGTAAACTTAATTTAGAAATAATCTTAATTTTTTAAATTGTCTAATGTCTGTTGGCCGTAGTAAATTACCATCATAGCCCTGGTCGGAGATCAGAAAATCAGTTCCAAAGCAAGTGAATGGGCCTCCTTCAAATGTCATCTCTTCCTTGCCGACAAGAACCTGGACACGTCCTTCGAGAATCATCGTGAAATACGGAGAGGGCTTACCCTGAATTGTACAGGCACACAAACCAATAGAGAAAGTTTATGGTGCATTAAGATGATAGCGCATTTTTATATACAACCTTGACAGAAAATAAGTGCTTCGTAATAAATATGATGGGACACTCCGTTGTACCACAATAACTGTCACAAATAGTGTACCCAGCAGAGTATATTTACTACAAGAGAGAGAGCCATGCTTTACTTATGCCTTTTGTGTGTTTAATTGCTGTGAACACAACACTTATCGTCTTTTAAGAAGCAAAATCAGGTAGATCCAGTGCATCGCAATGTGAATATATCACGCTTTTTGCTGTTTGCTTCCAGTTTGCATTTTGCCTCTTGATAAGTATAAGTATAAAAAATTATTTTAATTTTAGTTACAAAACTCTGCATTGAATCAACAAATATTTTACCTTCTCGTAGATGTATGTAAAGGTGGGAACCCGCTCGTTCTGCTTCAATTTTGGAGCTTTAATAAATACGACGGAGGTTTTCAAAAGTCTCTGAATTATGCCGACACTGATATGGTCTTTTTTAAAGGGTTCCACAGCTGTGATAATTTACAAAACAAAATATAAATATACTCAACATTATTGTTTAACGACTTTATGATGATAATAGAGTACTTTCCCTACGACTCCTTTCACTGTCTCGACAACCATTTAAAGGTACACGTGGTACAGAGAGAAGGGATATAATAGGTTCCTCTGATGACAACTGAGTTAACTGCAGCTGGATAATAGTATGCTATTTTCATACGTCGCCAACGGTATGCAAGGGGTAACTGACTAAAATCCACATTTTATTGAAATAATAATAGTATATAGGTATACACAGCACTCGTGAGCGGAATGGCCCTTCCTAGTGAAATCCCACTGTAATCATAAGCATGGTATTCTTGCACCGTTTGTGCTTTATCGCAGCAGCAGCTATTTCTGGAACTCACCTAACGACCATGTAATGCAGTTTTAGTTTTGTGTGAGTTTGTTAAAACTGTGTACTTGTACTCTACAATCCAACAATATCAGTTGTACATGCACACACACATAATAAAAGAAAAACATGACGATGAAACGTCAGTAATAATCGGGTAATTCAAGATTCAATGCTCTTGGGCTCCCGCCTTCTTCCTTCATCCACACTCTCACTACACCGAAGAAAAACAAAAACCCGAGGATAATAGAGAGTAAAGAGCAAATTAGCATAAGTTGAGTTAGAATAGAAAGTCTAAAAAAATTCGCCAGATGTTTACTTCTGTGCTGCATACAACTCTCCCTCTAATTACTTCTGCTGCTACGTATAAATAATAGCATTTTGCACTTCCTCCTTCACCTTGAAGTTAATAGCAACATACATATTAAAACAAGTGTACGACAACCACAAAAATAAAACCTCTAAATTGAAGTCTACACAGCAACCTACGAAGTAGAGACGAAGAAACCTCTCGAAATCATTTCAAGATTCCAATGTAGTCTAAAGATTTACGTTCGTCCGGTTCGTCGACTAAGGTAAACATAGGGACCTCTTGGTCCTGGTTGAATAAACTTGTACAACATCGATGAAAAAATAAAAATGGGGTCTTACAAGCACTGAGATATTGAACCGCCGCCAATCCTAAAGATGGGGGTATGCTGACCGAGGATTTGAACTTCTTGTGTAACATGTATGGTGGTTCCTTTGGCCGCTCCGAATTCGGTTTTCTGTCTTTTTTACCCACTGGAAAAATAACAAAATATATATCATATTGCCCACTGCCCATCCGCACTACTGAACTACAAAAATACATAGGTACATAGATAATACTATAGGCATTTAGATTAACCAGTTTACTAGATTGATATGATGTTCAGTTGCCGGTTAAATCGTTAAGTATGGTACTGAGTGTCAAAGCACTTAAATCTACATGTAGTAAATACAAATACACTTAGAACGACAGAACATTTAAAATGATCGTTTCGTTTTTTCTGGTTTTTTCAGTTCAAAGCCGTAAACGACCAGGCAGACAAAGTTAACCGTGAAAAGAATCAAATCTACAAAGATTTTATTCCAGATCTCTTGAAAATTGTTTTTCATTCCACGGCTCACGATCGTTCGTAAATCGTTTGTTCGCAGCCAATTCTTCTGCAGTCTCTCAGATTCTCGTTTTTCTCCTTTTCCCTTGATTAAGTAGATTAGGCTGCTGAAGTGACACATTTTACTGCAAGTTTCAAGGTACTTCAAGGTTTTAATGTACCTCTGTCTGATGACAGTTGTCAGTTAGTCAGTAAAGTCAAAGTGAGTCAGTGGGGCCTTGCAATCTTTTTTGCAATAACTTAATCACACTAAAAGCGATCCTTTCACTGCCTATTTCCTCATAAGCTGCCTACAAATTGTAATCCCCTGCATCTCAGTTTTGGCATGAAATCAGGTCGGGTACGGGTTTCGATTTTTACCCGTCACAATATTCGGGTCAGGTTCGGGTTTGAAAATTTAAACCCGATTAGGAACTGGTCGGGTCGGGTTGCCTCAACCCGACCCGTTTAATGACTTAATCTCAGTCAACTTAGGTAACTACTCCGTACACATTTTAGACTGTGTCCCTTTGTTTCATGCAGTTTAGTGACCTCCAGTATAGGAATAATAAATTGAGCATGAAGTTCCTTTCTTAGTATGTACGTACATAAATAGTGTAATGTTTTACATTCTCTGGTAAATCAACCTAACCTCACTATAGTGAGATATACATAATAGCCTCCGTATAAGCCTGTATACTAAAGAACAACGCAACGCTTACGTACCATCACTTTCATCCATTATTTCCGCTTGAAGTAATTCCTCAAGTACATCTTCCATGGTGACTATTCCAATGGTTTCATAGTACGGATCACCGGGACCATCATCATTAACTACATTTACAAAATGAATCTAATTTCAGTTAGATGTTCCGTTTATCTATTATCTGTACCTTTTAATAACAAATATCCCTTTCAAACCGTACCTACCCCTCTGAACGAAAGCCATGTGTCCACGATTCCCTGTGAGCACAAAAAAGCAAAACAAGAAAGTCAGTCATATATTACTGATTATCTATCTTCTGCAAACATATGTACATCGTTTTTTTTTCTATCCTATTTTGGTTCACGGCCGTGCCTTTGAACGTATTTACTGTTATTATATCACTAAAAAACATATATGTACATCGAGAAGCTTAATATGTAGCGAAGCACATAATATGTGCTATAATAAGGTAACTAGGAACCAAGCCCGAGTTTAAGAAACTCGGGGCTAGTAAGTAGTTTATTAAAACTGACTAACTGACTATTCCTTATTTTTTGTAATCTACTTTGATTTCCTTTTAATCCCCCAGTGATCTCGATTTGAATTTATTTCTTGACCACGTAGCCACTTAAAACTGACTATTCCTTATTTTTGTTCTCTATTTTGATTTCCTTTAACCCCCTCCCCCAGTGCAGTGCTCTCGATTCGAATTTATTTCTTGACCTCGTAGACACATTGAAAATGGAGCAGGGGGCACAACGTCCCGCGAGTAATAACCAAGAAGGGGCGTTTTGCCGTGCTGTGGGGCGTTTAACACCGTTCGGGCGATTTTCCCAGTGTTCCATTATGTTGCAATTATGCTGTATCGTTACCGTTTACTTAAGCTTTCTTCTCCCCCAAATGTATAGCTACCTACATTTTTATGAGCTTTTCGGTATCTTATTACTTATGCCACATCAACGGACTGACCACTGGGGAAGTCTGAATCTTCCAGAAGAGTCCCAAAATCTTTAAACTTTAAGTTTAGTGTTTTTAGGGAAGCTTAGGGTCCCTTGACTAACTCTGCATTTCTAGAAACGTTTTACCCTCTACCTGGCCTGTCCCAATTCTGCTGCTAGTATGACACGATGTGCAAGCTGAATTAAGCTGAGATTTTAGAGTTAAAATATTTTTCCTATCCGTTGAATCACTTTTTATTACATGGTTTTAAGAAATTGAGTGGCTGATCTTTCTATTCAAGTAATCATTGTAATCGGCATTACTTTCGGGAATGGTGAATGGTATGATTGATAATTTTGTTGACTTGCATTCCTATGCGGAGAAGTAGTGTATAGTAAAATTGTTAGATTTATACAGCGTTTAGTTTTGTTTAGCGTTTATCCGTGTGCGTCGACGTAAGGCTCCCAAGTTTAAAAGATTCGATTCCCAGACGTTTCTGAAAATGTCTGGGTTTCATACTTCCGGACATTCTTTCTAAGCCTGTGAGACACTTAATGCAAGGCCAGGAAAATACTCCAAAACCGGTCAAAACGTCCGACCAGGGCAAATATTCCGCTGATACAGGGAAAAAAATCCCACCCGGGTAAATAATCCACGTGGCCAGGGCAATGCGACGGATTATTTGCCCTGTTGGGCAAAGTATTTGCCCGGCCTTCCATTGCATTATATTAGAGACGCAAAGTTTAAAAAGTTTTATTCCGTGACAGTAACAATAAAATTTCACCAGAGTTTTGGTATAATATCAACACCAGTAGACACGCAATTCGTTAAAAATTTGCTATTCGTTAAAATATAACAACATTTATTGGCTGTTCTAAAATTTCTTTAATAATGTAGCAGTATTTTTTATACTGCTAATTACCGGACAAACGGTGTCCGGGTTGACTTTCTTCCCCTGACGCGGGATACAGAAGTCAATTCCCGGACAGCCCGGGAGAAAACCGGACACTTCGCAGCCCTTAGAGTTTTAGTTGACTAATGTATTAACAAAACAAAGCCATCACTGTCCTCCATCGAGGATAGCCCAACGGACTCAGTATACGAATCAGAATTTGTTT
>JAQFZC010002892.1:0-20901 GCA_034695205.1 Dicyrtoma fusca
TATTCATGCCCATAGACCTACCTACTGGATATAGTCTCAACTCTCAACTCGTCGCCCACTTCGCGACCTTTCCTTGTTAGAGCTTGTATTACAGAAAGGGCAAATATTCTAAGGGAAAGGATTCAAACTTTTCTAAAAGTAAGAACGTAGCTTATAGACCGCCTTTTAGGTTGTGATCGAGCAGTGCAGTGTAGGGACGGGCGGAGGACCGAGAGTGTGAAAAAGCAGGATGCGTAAAGCATAAATTGTAGTGACAGGTGGAAGATCAGTTCATGAAGGTTTTTCAAGAAAGTGTGCACAAAATTCCATTTCCTTACACACACAATCATTGTGTAACATGCAGAATGTGGAGGCTCCCAAATATGTGCGAATAGGGAAAATGTTACACGTGTATGTTTCAAATGTATCGTTAGCCTATTCTTATTTTTTGCGAATGTTTTGAATAAAATATTTTCGTACTTTCGATTCTTTTAAAACATAAATATTCGGTTTCTCACCTTTCCAAAGGACCGTGAAATGTATTGAATTGTTTTGGAAACACGCGAAAAAAATGCATGTATTAAGGAAAGATGACATGGCAGTTAATTTTTGAACAGCGTTTGAAAAATGAAAGATTTGTACTAATGACCTTGTATGACCTTGTACTTTTGTAGTAAAGAAGATTCGAGTGAGCCGGAGTCGGGGAAGGACAAGGGCGACACTTCTGGTCGAAGTCGCAAGAAAAGTACAACGAGTAATGCGGACATCCAGTCCTTGTCCTCCGCCCGGGGCGTCCTTAAGCGAATGCATCACGTGGTTCTGAGTGACGAGAAGGACGGTGGGCGGGACCAGCAGCCCTCCACGTCCACCTCCACGTCCACCTCCTCCCCAGCCATGCTCACCAAAAGGGTCCAATTGCCAACGGAGGAGGCGACACAGACAGCATCTGCAGGTCCCGCTGCTGAGCCGGAAGTGATCGGTGCGGGTCTTCCTTTGATCCAAAGGCTTCGGCTTCTAAAAAAGAAGGAAGATAAGCAGGCGAAGGTAGTCGTTGGTGCTGCCGCTACTTCCGGTGCCGGTGCAGGTGCCGGTTCCGGAACTGCTCCTGCTGTTGCTGCTAGTGCTGGTGTGGCAGGTGGATCCCTACATCCCGTTCCGGACGGAGCTGTTTTACATACAAAGGTTTCGATCGAGACACCACCAAAGATTGATAAAGAGAGTGGAAAAAAAGTGTCAACATCTGATTGCTCGGTTCCAGGAGCAGCTGTAGCCGGTCCAGCCCTTTCAACCGTCCTCCAGTCATCCAGAAAGCTGTCTTTGGAGAGTAGTTCTGGACCCCTAGATGACCCAGGTCAAATTTCTGCACTAGTTCTAGCTTCTGCTACCTCGTCCACGTCTTCAACTTCGGAGATGGGACCTCCACCAGGCACTTCAGGGACTGCTATACTACAGGCGATCCTGGGACGGCGATCTTCCTCTTCTTCTTCTACCGTGACTGGTCCGCTTGAGTCCAGCTCAACGGGGGCAACTGGGTCAATAAATCTTGGTGATAATTCGTCGAGTGCAGTGCAGATAGTTGGAGCAGTGGTGCACCCCGACTCGAATAGTAGTAGTTGTGACAGTCCCTCCCTCTCCTACAGAACAGAACGGCCCTCAGCGCTTCATTTTAAGCAAAAGAACGAGAAGACGTATGGTTCTGTGGACGACCTATCCCCGGAATTCTCGAGACTTCCCTTTATAAAAAAGTTAAAGATTTTAAATGAGCGACAGAAAATAGCAGAGCTTTTAGTAGGGAAGACGTCGAGTAGCGTTCTACGACGAAGTACAAGTGAGGGCTCGAGTGAAACCCCTGCTCAGGGGGGGAATTCTGAGAGTACTATGCATTCAGTTTTAATGGGGAGACGGACACAGTCTAGTTCAGAGCAGTACAGTACTGAAGTTGTGAATTTACCCTTTCCACCCAATCATCCTATCTACACCCTTCCTTCGATTACCCCTTCCAATGAATTCGAAGATGAAGTCGAAATTGAAGTTGATGTTGAACATGATAACTCAAGTGCCACAGATTGCCTTACAAAAATACAAACAGTTGATAGTTCTTCGACTTGTACGGATACTGCTCCAGACACTACATCTGCCACTACTACTACTACTAGCGTCATCACCGCCACCACTACCCCTGCTTCCATGGAAAGAGACGAGGATTTATCCCCCAGCCCTCCACCTTCTCCAGAAAGCAATGAGACGCCAGAAAGACGGAATTTAAAGAGCATCCTTAAGAGACTGGCGGAGGAGTCGGCGGGCTCCGTGGAGAGTTCGGAGGATGAAGGGAAGGGTGGAGGGAGTGGAGGCTCTTCAATTGCTGGACAAAATTCTTCTATTGACTATCAACTCCTCAAAGCTCCCACATTGGAAGGCTATGCGGCTCGACATCGGAAATTTTCGAAAAATGTGACTTTTCAACGACAAGCAGTGGCCGTCATCTCACCCGAGTCTGTCGAAAACATCACTGCCATCTCCACTCAAATCCCACCGACTGAACCGTTCAACACTCCATTGTCCGACACGACGATCCACCAACATCTCACGGAGGTAAAGAGATTTAACTGAATTCTAAATATTTACGTATCATTTTCTATTTTGTGTACATGACTTCATTAGCTATATTACATAGTTATCCTAGAGTATAGAATTATAACTTTAAGCGGAAAAAACTTGGTATGATACAAATTATTATTAGTATTAGGTACTTACTTGTATGCATTGATTTTATTAGTTTATTTGTGTTTCCTTACTTTTTTAGTTTCAATTCATTTCAGGTTTTTACCCAAAGGTATGTGTTTCTGTTTTTACGTGTATTTCATTACCCTTTGAAAAATTATCTACACCTCACTATACTTACTACGTTATTTTACTGCACAAGCCTTTATTTTGTAAGTTAAATAGGCATATGTGCCTTTACCAAATACCTTTTAAGTTGCAAAATTCATTTTGTGCAAAAGCAAAACTCGGCATACACAAAACGTCTTAAGACGGTATGTAGCTAGGTATGTACATATATTACACCGCACGGACTAGAAAAATGTAGCTATGCACAATTTAGGAAGGTAGGTACTTACCTATATTAATGGCACCATGCTACAAGTGATCAGACACCAGTATTACAGATGAAAAGCTTTATGAAGTTGTAAACTGTAAATTATGATTACATTTACGAGCGTAAAAGATAATTTAAATTTCAATGAGAGTTGTAACGCGGTTGCGAATATTACACTGACTTGATTGATTTTGATTACGACTAACACATGAACTAGTTTATGAAAAAGTAATAGGAATGACAAGCTATCTCAAAAATTAAGTGCCCCCCACAGTGCGCAGTTGCATTACGAATCGCCATTATACGTCCCATCAGTTTTTGAATACCTTTAATTCCTTATAAAATTAATATTTGTTTGCTCAAAGTCGTTCACTTAAATGATTCAGTGAATTTTTAGTGATAAGATCGTCAGGTTTATCGTTGTCTGCTCCTATTGACTATGTTAAGACGACAGAGCAAGGCTAGAAATCAATAGAGATACGGAAAAGTATAAATTATTTTTTAAATAACAAGATTTTATTTGTATTTTTCAACAGAATATGAAGACAAAGATATCGAGCTTGACACTGAAGGAAAGTGAGATGCTGGAGCGTCTAAATGTGGGAAGTTTGGGTCTAAGCCTGGGCTTAGGCGTTGCCCAAGAGGAGTGTATCGGCGGTGTCTTTCTAGGGATCAAAAATATCATTCAAGCAAAAATCGAGGAGATGCAGCTGAAGTTCCAGGACCGCTTCACATCACTGGAAGTAGAAGTTCGACATCGAGACGACATGATTTCCCGTCTCCAACAACGAATTCAAGAGTTGGAGTCTAAAAGTGATTTAATGGAACAGCAACGTCAGCTCCAGTTCTCTCCAAATCCCAGCAAACGAACTAATAATCACGTTCCTCACCAGTCCGACAAAAATAAAGACAAAAAAGATAAAAGCCTTGAAAGTGAGAGTGGAAACGGGAACGGAAACGGTCGTCGACGTCGCAGTTCTGCTGCCACTTCTGCCTCTGCTGTTCAGTCCTTCCTTTTTGATCAAGGGGACACACTACACTCTGTGATTACAACTCAAGATTTTGATGACGATGAAGTTTTTGCACCTTCTGACCAATTAATTCTCAGCCCAAGGCAAATGACTCAAATGCTTCAGATTGACAAGTCAAAACTAACAAAACAACAACAAAAAGAACGACAGCGGCAGCAACAGCAGTCATCACTGGGCTTTGAAATCTCACAGGAAGAAACTATCGAGATGAGTGACTTTTCTTCACACCCACCTTTATGGCAACTGGAATTTCATCGTGACCGCGAGTCCTTACATCGACGATTTATTCAAGATCCAGGCCCTGAACCAGTTCAACCATTACCACCCGTGCCAGTAGTTCCAGCTGATGCAGTTGCAGTGGATATAGGAAATACCTCGACAGAGTACGAGTCGTCATCGTCTTCCTCGTCCGAGGATGAGCCTACAAGGAAGTTAGTGAGATCTCAAACTGTTATAGAAGCGACGCCGAGGGAATTAGTCGGCTTTGGCTTACGCTCCGAGAATTCCACAGACGAGGATGATGATGCTGAAAATGACAATAGTTCAGGGTCTTCGGATGAGGAAATCAGTGGCTTTACAAATCAAAATTGGGAAGTTCAAATGCTAGCAAAGGAAATGGAGAGGATCGAGGAGGAGAAAACTACGCCTAGCCATCATTCAGGGGAAGATCGAGAAGGTGAACTGCAAGAGTTAGAAAATGAAATTCAGGAGATGCGGGATGCAGTCACCCAGGGAACACTATCTCCCACAGAACTGGACATGCTAGAGTCTGTTTTGGAGTCCAAAACCAAGAAGATCAAAGGTTTATAAATTATGCTTATAATAGTTTTATTTACTGAAGAAGCAAAGGGGCTATTTACCAACGCATAACTGCAACCCAAAACGTATTTTAAATCTTCTTGAAGAAAGGGTAAAACGCCTAGCGCCTTTTTGGATGTTTAAAAAAAGATGTTAGTGTTGTTGTACGTTTTTAGAGAGACAGTATACACACTCTTTACCTAAGTTTTGGAAAAGATAGAATTTTCAGAAATACAGAGTGTATTTCTGAAAGTTGACTTAACTTTGTTTCTTCAGTACTAATTCAGTTTAGTTGATTTTGAACGAATAACAGCTCAAGCGGTTCGGGAACTAGATACCTGCTTACATTACTTAAGAACCTATTAGTTATTCTGGTGCATATTCTCATACCTATCTACCATAGAGCTAACTAATAGTAATATTTATTTTCAGGACTCTGTAAAGCCTATAGCGTGGAAACTTCGGGCCCTTCCCACAGCAGTAGTGGTTCGGCCCATCGTCTCATTTCCTCAAAATCAAAAGTTGGACGGAGTATTGACGACTTCCGACCAGGTTCACAAGTGCCGCAGAAATTACATTTAGGTTCAGCTTCAAGTCAGAGTAGTAGTGGGGGTGGCGGTAGTGCGCGTGGCTCGAAGCAGCTGAGTCCAGGGGAGAGACGAGACTTACAGAAATTACTTTTTACCCGGAAGCGTGGGGGTGTGAAAAGACAAGCGAGTTTGTACGAGGGGGCTCGAAGACGTGATAGTTCTTCCACCGCCGTCTCCATGACCTCCAGCTCCTCCAGATCCTCAGCGGCGGATCAGTACAATCGAACTAAGCGGCGTGAGAGTGCCGACTCAATCATGAAAGTACCTTCCGAGAGTAAATCATTTCTCTCTCGTTTTAGTTTTGTTCGTCAGCTGAGTCGGACACTTCAGAGTGGTGGTGGGAGTGGGAGCAGTCCTCGGTCCTCCATCGACGAAACGCCGAGGTCATCAAATCAGAATCTACAGTGTGAATCCTCTCTCATGACCCCCGCCACCACGACAGCCATTCCCATTCAAACGTCACTCTGCTCATCCATCATGTCCATGTCCCCCTCGAAAGCAGCCGCCAGTAGCATGGAGGGGGACATGACACTTGCGACCACGTCCTCTACAACCATGGCAACATCCTCCGATAAAGTATCCGCTAAAAGTTCTTCCGTAGGTCTTTTGCCTCTCCTCTCCTCAACTATTTCCTCTGCCCTGTCCTCCTCCGTCAAAAGTGACCCTGGACAAGCACAGTCCAGCGGGGCCAGCCCACCCACCACAACAGGGATTTTCACTATTCCCTCAACAAGTATACCCCAAGACACCACTCATCACCCTCACCACCACCTTCAAAAGTATGTGGGGGAGAGTCAGCCTCTTTTGAAAAAGTGAGACATAATTATATTAGTTAGTCGTTTTTGATACAATTACAACTACAACCTTCACAGTACCAGAACCAGAACCAGTACCACTAGCTAGCTACTTCTCATTCCCCCTCAATCACCCTTTGTAACAAGTCCATGCTTCAGCCTTCAACAACAACCGTAGCAACAACTTAATACTAATCGCCCATACCAACACCAACCGGAACCACCATGCAAAGATTTAGGGGGAAGCTGTGCATAAAGTACCATTTGGAATTTGGATACAATGCAAGTCAAATTATGGAAGCAGAAACTTTTATATAATGATCCAAACATGTACTTCAGTCCATCCTACTTGAAATAATTAAAAAAAAATAAAATGTAATAATGCATTCATTACAATACAATTAAGTATAAGTAAATTTATACATAGTAAAGAATAATTATACATAGGGATAGTGATTTAGCTAAGTTATTACACTAATAGTAAATAGTACTCTAATATTCTAATATGGTATCTACTTAAATAGTCTTTTAATTGTTAAGGAATTCAAAATGAGCATACAATATAGTGTCGATGGCGGAGGTAGGCCTGTTAAGTCGCAGTTTCTTAATTGCGGTGACATTCGAATCAAAAGTAACAATAACAACAAGAAAGAGCAAACTGTTAAAAGCTCCGAATGATTAAATCCACTTTTGTCTAACCAGTAAAATATCTTTTCAGTACTGCTTACAAAAGGAATTAAAAAAAATTAAATATTGTGACTTATAAATACAATTAATGTAGGAGGGGTTTAAAATGTGAGACACTCTGTAATATTATAATTTGTTCTAAGTTCCACTTGTATAATAATTATTATGTAAGTACCTACATAATTATACAAAACTTCTCAAAGTCGTGACGGGGTGACAAAGGATATATTTGTCGGCATCCCACGATTTTTGAAAAAAGCATTGAAGTGATCAGGCATCAGACGTAAGTAACTGAATTATATGGGAATTAGACACATCCGGATATTTAAAAGGAGTGAGTACCTTAATCATAATGGAATTTCCTGATTTTCAGAAGATGTGATGACAGCGTGAACGGTAAATTATAATTAGATCGTTAAGATTTGAGAGTGAGATATAAATTAAAATAAAACGGCGAGGAAAACTGTTTGTAGTTGGTGGCCGTGTGTTATCGTTTAATTGTAATACTTATTCGAATAAATAAACAAAATGGTGCAAAAGATATTTAAAGGTGCAGCTTACAATTAGCTTGTCATCTACTATGTATGATAAATTTGATTTAAATTTTAAATTGCTAAGTGAAGACATACCTACTGATTGTCTATTTCTATTATGAGCACTGTGTGCCATCTCGTTATCTATAGGTAAGTATGTATTTATGAATCATTAAAGTCACAAGAACCCAATGTGAATCGTTCTGGGTTTTCCATTGACATTTTCCAATGTCTACAATTATATATTATTAACTATCTAACAATATCATCAATAATATTATGTACTGTTGAATTGAAATAGTTAATTAATATTACGAACAAATTATACTACAACTGCCCATTAATTATTGTTGTTATATTTAATGTTGGTGTAATCATTAATCTTGTTGTTTTAATTTTAAGGTACACCAAAAGTTTCAAATACTGATATCTATAATCCGTAATAACAATAATAATGAAGAAAAGAAATTGATACAACAATAAAGTTTTTCATGTCATTCTTTGTTAGTCATTGAAATACTTAAGTACATACATTTTGTCAGTACTATATTCATTGGTTGTAGGAAAAACTACCCCCCGAAAACGGATGATTTTGAGCATGTGGCTAATAATGAAAAAAAATACATAGATGATTACATGTTAAGAACATTGATGAGAGAATGCGTTAAAACTTGTGAAAGTTTTCATACTCTATAAATTCAATTGAATAAATCTGATGGGAGCAGTGGAACTCCCAAACTCAAAAGAGTGTCCGTGTATGGATTATACAAAAATAATTGAAAACTTTTGAATATTATTTTAAAATCTACTAGCACATTTCATTACTAATTTTAAGGAAATACATTCAAAGTTGAATCACACAAGAAATTATGTGCATGCGGAATAATGCGGATGGTAGTAGCAAAATGTCATTTTCTGAGTGTATTGTATGCCGTAAAATATAACATTGACTACCTACCTAATCTATATAGGAAGATATTTTTTAGTTAAATTGAACCCTTTGACAGAAGTAAAAGTACGAAAATGAAGCACAAACTATAAAATGACATCCTATCTTCCATGGAGACGCGAATGGCTGGGCAGGCAAGGCAGCAGTAAAGTTTTTCAGTAACACCGTTTGTTTTTACCCTTGGCTTTCTGCTTTCATCGCAATAATTGTGATGGATGTAAAACTGTCCTACAATTAAGTAAATACAAAGACATTAAAAGTATGTAAGTAATCATAAGTCGCGACCATCATAGAAGCGCACCAAAAGGGCACAGTACAAAAAATTAACGCCAAATAAGCAACGACGGCAGAGGGTGATATGCAAAGGCATTTTTACATTATTTATTTCTCTCTATTGCTACATTTACTGCATACGAAAGTAGAGAATAACATATTATAAACGTATTTACACTATAAACTGTAAAATTAAACTGTCTTTCACGACATACTTTAAGTCGTGAAATGTTATGTCATATACATTCATCGTCAAATCCTTATCATCCAAATACAAAAATTTCATCAGAATCACGTTATGTAATGACTTCCGATTTACCCATGGGAAATACGAATTTCGAACTCCTAAAGATCTACTCAGTTCATCTAAGGCAATATAATTAATTAACTTTCTTTTTTAGCCTTCTCCGCCATTCGACCGATTTCTTGGAGACGCTGAATCAGAATAGCAATATCTTTCGACTCCAACAAATTGAAATCAAATAAATTCAATAAATGCAAAACGAAATGACGGTACAAGTTTTTCTTTACAATCCGTTTTCCTTGTAGTTCTACGAAGCTATGGCAAGCTTGTAGAATCTGCTTCTTCATCTTCAAACTGAAAAACCAAAAATCAACACGATACATAAAATACATATAAGCACATGTCTCTTCAACTGAAGAACTATGAGACTATCGATGCGATGTAGGTATATCTTGAAATACGGTAATAAAAATGTCACTTAAATCGTTAAATCAGTAAGTCAAGTAAGTCTTGTATACCATTATAGTATTATCCTATACGATAGACCTACAATAAAACGAAATTAAATCACTGCCTTACTTATGAATAAAAACGTGCTGATTCCACAAATCCATGAATTTCTTTTCTTGTTCGCTTGGCTCATTAGCGTATGGAAATGACCTCTTCATAATTTTAGCTACCAAACGCCATCGCTCAGAACGGTCATCGTCATTTTCATCTCCTAAATTCAAAACCGATTCCAAATCCGAATCCGAAACCGAATCTTCCTCATTTTCCAGTTCTCGATTTTTATTATCCATCCCAGTCACACCTATTGACAAGTAAACACGACTTTGTAATTAGTCCAGTCACAATACAACTCCAATAGTAACGTACGTACATACGTATACTAGTAACAATTAACCACACATTTTAAATCTTGCTTACGAAACGGCTGGTTGCACCAATTAACTTCCAACTTCAATTTAACTAACAAGAACTAACTACAAACTAGTAAGGTTCAAGGATGTGCTCAACATTAATGGTGATCACATCCAGCTTGATTTATTTAAGTAATTTCTTAGGTACAATCTTAATTAACACGTTGAATAAAAAACTTGTTTAAGTTTAACAATTACCTTGTCGGATCACAGGATCCCCGAATTCCTACGAAAAAAAACCTCTGGCCTCTGACTGTTGACTGTGAAGGTCTGGGCTCAGCTGCTCAGAAAACCCGGAGGCGCCCGGAGCCCGTTATTATAGCGTGATAGTCTGAATCAAAGTTTTAATTCAAAGTAATTATTCAGAGTCACTAATTAGTTTTATTTCATAAAATTCAATTGAATTCACTACACAGTATACACCTAATTGTTTTAAGTTTCGTTTCGACGTTTGAACTTTTAAAAAATGTGGGACTGTCTACTACGCGTATGAATGTTTCAGAAAGCACACACAAGATGGAAGAAAAACAAGTAGAAATAATTGCCTCTTTGTTTGTAGACTTTAGACGTTTAGACATTAATTTGTAAAGTCGGTTCAAATCTTCGAGAAACAAATTCTATCGATGTGATGGTGGCTAACAAAGTTACACTTGCTACTTGTTCATTCATTAAGTAATAGTTTGATTTTTTGTTTGACTAATTTATTTGTCTTATTTACAATTTTATTACACAATTAAACTTTGTAGATCAGATGCAGATGCGTTGAGCTTGAGCTTATCATTTTAGTGTCGTTAAAAGGTTAGTTTTAGCTTTTCTCTCGATGCACTTCGCACTGGGTGGTCTCCGTTTTGTACTTGTCCGAAGATCCGTTGATTACCGACGAGCAGTCAGTCAGAACAGTGATTTAGGGAAGTCGAGAAGTGCAAATCGCAACCCAGGTGTTGATCAAATGTACATACACAAAGTTTCTTATTCGACGTGATGATAGGATCCGTATTGGCACGAGGTAATAAAGGTAAAGTTGTAAAGTAATGAACATGTAAAACTTTTAATCATCATCAACTATGTGATGCAAATGGAGATAAGATGATTATACAAAAATAATGATTAGATTGCTTACTAAGCATACTTTGTTGAAGTTTGATAGATATTCCCATGCCCATGCAATGCAGATCACGAAATGGCAGGGAAATACTTACGTATAGATCATTGATCTTTGATCTTAATCTCTACAAACATTCCTCGTCAGATAGTTAAATTATATTCTATGGAATTTGGATTTTTCAAATAGTTTCATGGTATACTAAAATACTAAATAAGTAGCTATATACTCATCTCCCTTTAAAAATGTTTCAACTCTGAAATAACTTTACAGTAGTTAGAAACATAAAATAAAATCAGTTTGCCACTTTGAGTGGTAGAAATCGAATAATCGAATCAAAATGCGAGCAACTTTTATTATTCATAAAACACAACAAATAACGATGAGAAGGAAAAACGACTTCCTACGCGATTAATAGTAAATTAGGTACGATATAGATATTACGTTTTAAATGTGTAAACATACAATAATTTTTGAATTAAAACGTTGCTACATACAAGTAATTAAAATAATATATCACAGCGGGTACAACAATAAACGTAAGGGGTAACGAGAAATACAAAATTAAAAATAAGGATGAATGTTTCAGCTTTAAGAATTCGATTTTAAAAGTTGCAAATCAAATTCTTTGTATTATTGTACTTAATACTCATGCGATGGTATATAAGGAATGCCATTTAGCTGGAAGTCGATAATATTTACTTGCGTTGGATTGCTAGCTAGTAGTTGTGCCTTGTATCGGTGTTGAAAGACAAAGTCCCATGGCTCAAGGCCTGTGGCTCCTTCCAATGTAAAACTGAATTGTTTGTTCCAACCAGAAATTCCCTAAAAATAAAAATAAAATGGTAAATTTCAAATACCTTAAGGAAGGTTAGGAACGTTGAACGTTCATTGAATTTTTCGGAAGTTATTACATTCAATTATACAGTAAATGGTATAAATAAGAATGTATTAAAAATAGGAATGAGAAAACATTTACCTTAAAAGCATATACATTAACATTATCTTCTCCGCAGCCCGTTAAAATAAATAAGAAAACTTCATCTGAAGGCTCCAACCGTAGGAAACGAACTGCAATTGGATTTTTGGCTTGAATTGTCTGATACTTGACAAATTTCTTTTTGTTCTCAGAATATCTGTAGGAAGTTAAATAATAAATATCCACGCACAAAACAAGATCGCAAAATAGTAATGTTCTTAAATTTAATACCTACCTGTACAGATAAACCAATCCGAAATGATTAATAGCACTGAGCCTCCCAGATGCCACAGCCAAGAATGGGTGATAATTAGGGGCCACTATTGAATCGATAGCAACAATATTGACGACAGGGAAGCTGTCCGTCTCAAGCAGCTGTTCCGACCCTTGCTGATGGCTCCATACGTTAATTAAATCGTTGTGAGGAATTAGTATTCCGTCTTTATTTCTGTATCCGTCCGATATGATTACTAGAGTGGTGGCATTGTCCACCAGTAGAGACGTGAGCTGGAATTTATTATGCACGAAAAAAATTAAATTTGAAAACATTTCTTATTTGGTTTAAATGAGCGAGCAGGACTTCCTAGAATGTAAATCTTACTTGAGGCGATTTGCATAATGGAATAGTCTGGAAAAAATGCACAGCATCATCTTCCTCACGATTATAGATTCCCTGAGGATGGAAGCAAAATACAAGGGCTTTGAAATCCCCTTTGTTCAGAACAGAGTAAAGAACACAGTCTTGTTTAGCTCCATTTGTATCCAGTAAACGGAAAGAAAGAATGCTTCCAAAATCGTCTCCGAAAATTACTTGATGGACTACAGCATGGGCCGTCTTGTTTGGGTTGTGTTCCAAGCGGAGCACATACCCCTTGCTCAGTTTTGCTGGTGAATTGTAAAAGATTTATTTTTCATGTAGAATTGGTAATGAAACTTCTTTTTAATTACTTTTAAAATAGCAGTACTAAGATTATAAAGTCCACTGTTCGCTACCGGTTTGATTTGTGAGGAGAAAGTCAGTGGTCTGAGGACTGACAGGAGATGTACAAGTGACGAGCTTATTGTCCCTACTGGAAACCGAAACGAAGAGGAAATCCTCATCTTTCCGTTGAACCTGAGCGAAATCTCGAAATTGTCCGTAGAAAGTGAAATTTTCTATGAAATACCAACGAAATTTTTACATTAAAATAACTCTGACGAAATTGAAATTGTGTAATGCTTCAAATTCAAAACTACGTACCCAGGTACGTGTAGATCGACAAGAAATGTAGCTATGTATTACTAAACCAAAATTTCTGACTTACTAATTGGAGAGGGTACGTAGGCATTTGCGTGTGGGTTATACGTTCGCCAAGAAATGGTCTGAAAACCACTGTCTCCATCCTTAACGATAACGGAAACTGTGGGTGAGCCCATTATATGAGCAACTTTAAAACCAACCATTCCATTGTGGTTTATTGAGCCTTCTCGGTTGAAAGATTTGGCAGTCACGGCACGCTCTGAATAATGTATAAAAGCTCAAAATATAAATCACAATATAAAAGTCTTGGTATGTAGGTAGTTTAGTATAGTTTTATTCGTAGTTCACAATTCAATTGGAAAACCCTTGGCTAAAAGTATATAAATTACTTTACCTGAAGCAACATGGATTAGCTCGACGGTCAAGTTGGTAATACGGTCATACTTTTCCCTGAGAATAGCATCGTAATTTTTGTTCGCATAGTTCCCCACATTATGATTAGTAAGAAATTCCATCAAATCAATCCCATGTTGCTCATAGCGATTTTCAATTCTGAGCCATTTCGTGAACATTTGTCCCTCAATCGTTTTAGGGCCATACAAATGAATGGGCTCCGTTCCGTTCATCAAAGCCTGCAATATAGTAAGAAAATGCTTATAGCTGACATATATTCTTGTGAAATAATTTGAATTCTTTTGAAATTATCTTAGTAGCTATAACATCATTTTTAATAAGTGCGCTTACAAGATTTGAAAAGTATTCGTGAACAGGCTTTCCATTCAGTCTCCCGTTGATTTGAACATTTGCAAACTTGGTGGGTGTCCCTGCCTCCCGTGGCTTCACTGTGAGTGGACCGAATCCTCTCTGATCACCTGAAAAACTCAGCACCGTGCCTTTGTCCACTTTCCTATTGTTCACGTATCCATTGACACTGTCAAAGAGTAATAAAATTATTAAAAATTGAAAATTAAAATGGCTGTATCACGCATAACATTTTACAACCGTGTGTAGATAAATTAACTATCAAATAAAACAAACGCCTACACAATATGACTGAATCGAGCGGAGTGGAGGTGACGATTGCCTTCCAGCCGATAATCCCCTTCCATCGTAGTCGCCATGTCTTCCCAGTGGTAAAGGGAAACGCCATTAATTCTTACATCAGAGTTTAATTGGAGATTCTGTGCGTCCAAAGTTTCAATTTCTTTCAAAGCCTGGATATGATTATCCCCTGTAACCCTCACCATATCCCCACAAATATCCAAACCGTTGATTCTACCATTCAAAAGCAAAGGGTTGTGAGATGACACGTGCTTAATGTTGATTCCGCTAGTATTACCCGCTGTCCTGGTACTTGCAATAGTTTGATTCGGTCCATGGAGAAGAACAGACCTGACAAAATTAGTTACATCCAATCCATTTAACTTGCCATATTTCAAGTGGGTTTCATTGGCCCTCACTTCTTTAGTAGAGACAGGGCCTTGAAATACAAAATTCCCGTCCCAGGCTTGGTTCTTTGATAAGCTTAGATATTCGCTCTCTAATTCCTTCACGTCCACATCCTCTATAAGACCACTAATGGTCCCTCCATTTAATTGCAAAGGCGATGAAAATTGAAGGGGCTTGGAAATAATTGCATTTTCATTTCTAAACCAGTGATTTTGAACGACGTCTTTCCATAGGAAACCGTTGACGCTGGAATGTTCCGTTTTTTGTATTGATGGCTCGACATTGGAGTGACAGTGGCCTTCAACGTGTAAACTTTCTATTTCCGCTCCTGGATTTTCAACGTGTAAAGTTAGTTGGGCCAGCTTTGCCCAGTCAATGTTGGCTAATTTTGGAGCATTTAAATTGCCAGCAATCTTCCAATTACTAGCTTGAAATGTTTTCTTTCCAGTCACAGTCTGCATCAAAGGAGAATTTTTCAAAAGAAAATGTTTTCTCACGTCGTAGCCATTGAAATGGGCCGCACAAATACGGCCAGACTTGATGTGCAAGGGGGAGATAAATGTGGCATGGTCCAGGGAGTTATCGTCATCTTTTCGAAGAATTTCAGAATTGAGTCGATTTAGATCCACTTGGCCCACCAGGTTGCCAACAACATGGGGATATTTGGAATCAAGGGAATGTATGAAATGGAATTGAGTTGTAATTTCTTGATTTCCATGCTTAGTCAACCAATTGGAGCCCCAATGGTCAGGGCTGACTTCGTAGTTGAGCGTTTGGGCAAAATTTAGGGAAGAGAGATGAAATGTATTGTTGAAAGTGAGGGAGCCTTGGATGTGTTCTACATCTGTGTTAGCATTAGAAAGCGGGAATTATGCTTTTGAAATTATTAGCCTCTGTATGAAGGAAATTAGGATATTGTTTTGGAATAATTTGCTAATGAAAAGTAGTGCTAGTGGACTTTTGACTTAAATACCTTCATTATGATAGTGTTCGTTTCCGATCTCAACAGCTGAGGCTGGGTATTGCTTTTGAGGTCGTTTTAAAATAATATTTCCCAGTAATGTATCCACATCAAACGCACCTAGCGTCCCCTTAATGCTCGCTCCATTTAAGAATAAACTGTCAACCAATTTCAAGTGCCCTTGAACTGTTTGAACGCCCACATTTGTGGTCCTCAGTGTATCGCCAACGGCAGCCGCAATGTCAATGTCATTGATTTTTGGAGCATGTAAATTCCTTTTAATTTTTATCCCATTCTTGACTCCAATAGAATTTTTAAATATACTTTTTACCGTAACAACCTGACCAGGGGAAGTGAGTAGAATGTCCTTGAAATCTACATTGTTGAGGGTGATTTGCTGGTCACTGTTTAAGTACCCGATTTTCAGTGTGTTGTTAAAGAGGACGTTCCCTGTTATGATTTGGTCTGCGTAGTATAGAAAAAATGTTATTGCTTTACAAATGCAAAATCGCAATCAAGAAAATTACGTGCTTTTCTACCATTTTTGATAGAATGATGCTTTACCTTTGTCGTGCGTTCCGTTTATTAAGACTTGGTCCAGCAGATGAAATATTTCGGGCTCATAATCATCCGTTGACAGGTAGAGTTGATTTGCAGTGGAAGGTTTTTGAAGTAAAATGTCGCTATTGAAGTGTTTTGGGGCTGTAATGAGATTGTCATAGTGATTGTTACTTATCCAATCGTTTGAGGGGGAAATCCCATCATTGATGGTTTGGACTTGAGCATTTCCGGACACTTGTAGATTTTCAAAAACAATGGATTTGGGACGACAAGGGAGATTATTGGAGTTGAGGGGAATGCTGTTGTTTATGATGTCGAGTGTATTATGAGATCCGTGTGCCAAGAGCTTCGTGATCAAATCTTGAGAAAATATGATCTTTCTCCCTACGATATCGGCCGTAAGTGGTTTGTTTTCCAATTCTATCGTTTGTGTGGGGTTCCAGGATTGAAGATTGATTCCATTGATGGTTCCGTCTAGTCTTGCTGGATTTTCGATTCGAACTGAGTGGAGCTGATGGCTGGATAATTGCTGATGATTCTGGTCTGCGGGTTGAGATGAGTGCTTGAGAAGAATGTTAGGGTAGCCGTTGTGAACTGGGATGTCGTTTAGATGGCTGTAAAAAAAAAAGTAAGCAAAAGTTTTGATCGACCTTGCGATGATGTTTTTTGTTTCAACCTCTATACATGCCTACATAATGCAAATTAATACAATTACCTGTTCACATCAAGATCCCTTGCGCTAACATTGTTGTAGATCGTAAACTCTCCTCCCTCAAATGTCAGGTGCGGTGCGACAGCGGAAACGAAATCTTGCATTTTGTACTTGCCATTGATGAGCTCATCCCTCACGTGAAGAGCAGGCACTTTGAAGCTTTCAAAGACGGGTTCACCTAGGGTATACATCGTTTACAAAATGTTAATTTAAAAATTATTTCACGTCTCTGGGATCCTATTAATTCTGTCAAGTTAAGCCTTTAACCTGTAAAAGTGGTCTCGGTAATATTTAAAGCATTGACGGCCTGACTATAAATAGAATTGACATCATAGCCTGACAGAAGTTTTTCCGTCCAGACGGATGGAGTTGAAACACTTCTTTTAAATCTCTTATTTCTGTGAATCTGCTGTTCCCCATGTTTATGAACGGCATCCTTCATCAAATTGTCTATGAGAACTCCATTCAGGACTGGAGTTACAAGATTTGTCACTGTCGAGTCTCGTAAGCGAAGTTCTAATTGTAATAAAGTAGTAAATAGAGAAACATCAGTGCAGTGGTCACATTTATTTTATATATATCTCTACCTAGTGAGTAGGTACTTTCTTACCTTGAAAATGTTGATTTCCTCTTGCAGTGAGAATGTCATCAGTGTGGATGCCGTTCAAGTAGCCTCCCACTTCCAAGCCCTGCTGAGCAACTACGGGCTGCAGAAACACATTGTCCGCTAGAAGTGTTTGCGTATGTGGGGAGGAGGCCAATAATAGATCACGAGCGGGTTTTCCATTTATATACTCGACTTCAATTTCCTCTGTAGGAATTAAATGTAGAGAGTAATTTAATAATTGCAGGCTAGATCATTCCTAATTGAATTCGTCTTACTGTAATTAAGTGCAAACGTATTTGTTATTCTGTGGGTTAAATACGAATCAATTAATAGTACCTGGAGCATCCAGAATTTTAATGTCCACGTCCGGCAGCAAGTAATTTTTATGAAGAAAAATAAGTTTTTCGTTTAATGCGGCCACATTGATGTGATTAATGAAGTTTGTTGTGTAATCCGTGGACACAATTGTGCTTTCATTCGCGACGTCCCATCTCACAAATTCAAGCGGTGCTAACAAAAAATGGGTTAAAGTGTGAAATATCAATGTACATATTACTATTCTCAAGTTAGACGAAGCTACCATTTTAAACGGAACTTCTCAGGTACTAGTACAAATTAATTTTCTGAATAAATGCAGGCTTTACTTGTAATTGTTTGACCTCCATTCAGAGTTACTGCACTATGCAAAGCACTATCAATTTCTCCAACGTTTCCCTCTAGTACCCCCAAATGTCGCTCCAGTCTTGCCAATGATGTTGAACGCTCAGCATTAAATCTTGCGAGATTGTGCTCCAGAGACTGTACAGTAGGGCATAAGTAGGTAGACTAGATCTTGACTAAGAAAATGTATTAATACCGAAAAGGTGAAAATCAAGGAAATACCTGAGCAAAAATGGTATTTGTTCGGAGGGGAGCCTGAAAAACTAAGGAGCTCCTCATAATGATTTCAGGTTGAGTTGTATTGGGCACAGAGCTCGCATCTTGAGTTAGCTTAATTAAATCTATTCCTTGAATGTTGGCAACAGCCTCTTGACACCATTCTTCCAGCTCGGCGGACATCTTTATGTAGTCATTTTTGGGCTCAAACTCCAGACCGTAAATCCCAGACTCAGACTGAAGTTTGGGTGTTGCTACGGCTGAGGTCATAAATGCCAAGTAGAAGTTAGATTGGTACACATACTTTTAAAATTAGCATTGAGTTTAAAAAGCAAAGCTTACTAAAATAAGTCTGATTGTAAGCACGCATCGGCCTCATTCGAAACCGATTGACGAGGTTCTCTTCCTGGAAGTCCACGTGACGAGTTTTGACAAAATTCCAACCGTTATGTTGATAAATCGAGATGCGATTCATCTCCGCAAAAATCAATAAAAACTTTGGACCATCCTTCAAAATACAAAAAAGTTCAAAATTTATAATGGTGTTTTGCATTAGATTAGCAATTGCACTTCCATCTTTTAACTTACATGAATAGGCAAAACTTGAAAAGCACCGAAGGTGGGCAAACTTTGAAAGAGTATCATTCTACCCATTCCAAATTTAAATATGTACGACTTGACATTATAGTTGAGCCTTCCCTCAGTATCTACAAGTAAGTTAATCAAATTAATAAAATTATAGCCCTGATTTGAAAACATCGAATGAAAGTAAGATGATACAAACAAATGCCTACCGCTTTGACCATAGTTAGCAATGGCAAGATAGTGCTCTTTAGTTTGCTCAGGGCTGTCAAAACGAAAATACTGACAATCCTTCGCACCATAAGTTTTGATTTTCTGATGGGGAATATAAATGCCCCTCTTATGACTATACTTAAAGATTGTAGAAAAAACTGCAGTGCTTCCTGGAAAGTAAAAAAAATGAGTAACAAAGTTAGGTACATACAATTGCATTCATGAATGTAGCAAATGCAATAACGGAAGCCCGTGTATGAGGCCTTTCAATCATTAGAAATTATAGAGAATTCATTTTATTATCTTTTATTCTGTTTATTATTCATCATTCGTACTCATACCCGAATCATCTTGGTAGTTGGCGACACACATGTAGCTGTTCGATGCAATGTGTGTGTAACTCATTGCTTGTGGATTGGTCGCTGCAAGTAAATGTGTAATATCGAAATATCCTCCTTGCCATCGATAGCAGGAGATTTCCACGTTGTAACGGTAGCCACTGGATGTCCATCGCTTTTCAGGAGCCACGCATAAAACCATATCATTTGCTTCCACCCCCGAAGATCGCCTGTGGTCAAAGGTTCAAAAATAATTGAAAATTTAAATACTTGTCTGAGCTTTAGGCGTATTTTCAGTTAAAATTGTGGTGTATTGCGTGATTTAGTCATTGGAATGTGGGTCCGGGTCTTACCAGAATGAAATACTCTTTGCAAATTCCGTATTGATGGCTTGAACTTTGATTGCTTGGAATTTCGGGTAGAAAACGATTCGATAAAGGGGAGAGCCAGCGTCAAGGGAAGTTCCATTATTAACTGGCTGGTAAGTTGCAGGAAGGACGTAATTGTAGCTGTCGATTTGAATCACTTCACAACTCTCTGCATCTGGTGTACCTAACCGGCCAACCTCTTCCAAGTCCCAATTCTGGATCAAAAGTTTATCAAAAAAAGAACTAAAGTTTATCGACTAACATTTAACATTACTAAAATTCACTTGCGTACTTTTAGTTAATTTTTTTCAAGTTATTGAGCTACCAGATTTACAATCAATGTACCTTAATGTACTTGTAGAATACAGTGTAGACTCCTTCTGGGTGCCTTTCCACAGCGACCACGTATGTGATGCCAGCGGAGGTGAGGCTGTTCAAATCGGTCACGTTCAAAGTTGAAAAGGAAGGCTTTTGAAGCTGATAAACACGCCTCACAACATGCGTTAGCCCTAAGAGAAATTAATGTAATTATTACTACGGATGTGGTAGACATCCCTAAATACTTTTAGAGCTTTTTAAGGGAAAAAAGCGTAGGTCAGCTGTCAAATCGTACGTCACAATCGTCGCTAGATTTCAGTAACTCGAAATTATCAGTAACAGGCATTCAGAAGGTGCAAAACTTGATGCTCATGTTGTGGCAAAGTGTAAAACAAAATTACATTTCCAACGAATGTAAACGAAATACCTATGTACGTGCATCACTTCAATAAGTTTGTGTTTAACCTTGGTTTTCGACACGGTAATATACTTACTTTTGAATGTTTTTTAAAATCGTAATTTCTAGTTTTGACCTTTTGAAAGTGTTATTTGCTAGTTTTGACCGTTTTGAAAAAGTGTTGTTTACTAGTTTTTACTTTTTTTTAAAAGTGTTGTTTACTAGCTTTGGCCGTTTTGAAAAAGTGTTATTTACTAGTTTTGACCGTTTTGAAAAAGTGTTATTTACTAGTTTTGACCGTTT